>UELV01165118.1:0-11641 GCA_900490015.1 Megastigmus stigmatizans | reverse complement strand
AAATCAAAATCAAATTCTTCAATCTCCAAATCAAATGAAAATCCTATATTAATTACTAATTACCTTACGAATTCGAATTCTTATACTAGTCTGAATACGAACTCGAATTGTAATATAAGTACTAATATGGAAGCAAATTCACATTTAAAATCTAAATCAAAATCTCACTCGAGTGAAAAAATTATAAAGCAAGAATTAAAAGAAAATTCTACGCAAATTCCTAAATCTAAAAATGATAGTATAAAGCAAGATTTAAAGAAAATTCTACGTAAATTTCTAAATCTAAAAACGATATAATAAAGCAAGAATTAAAAGAAAATTCTACGCAAATTCCTAAATCTAAAAACGATTTTATAAAGCAAGAATTAAAAGAAAATTCTAAGCAAATTCCTAAATCTAAAAATTATATTAATAAACAAGATCTAAAAGAAAACTCTAAGCAAGTTCCAAAACTTAAGTCCGAAAATAATATTATAAAACAAGAATTAGCTGGAAATTCTACGAAAATTCTAAGCTTTAACTCTGAAAGTAGAGTTATAAATGAAAGCCCTGCAAACACGCAGAGTAATACGAATTTCTGCTATAAAGCATCAAAGTCTGTCTTGAATAATTTTTCCAAGAAAGGGGGGAAGGAATGCAATAATATGAAGAATCCAATATCGCAATTTAAATCAAAAGTAAAAATTAGTGAGAACAAAAAAGGAGAAATGTGTGATGAAGAAACTCTATTTGAAGAAAGGTGCTTATTACAAGAACTCTGCAGCGAAGGAATAAAAAATAACGGAGTGTTATACGAGGATCCAAAAGATATGGAAATATTAATTCATAATTTCGTGCCTAAAACGAATTATGTGCACGCATAGAAGGGAAGCATGCCAGGCGCTGCACATACTGAAACTCTACATTGAATTGGGTTCTTTATCTAGTGAAACTAGCAAAAATGAAATAGAAAAAATCTGTGTCATAACTAACAATCAATGATCATAACTAACACCGGCTCACATGCAATGGAGCGCATGAGCATGGATATAGTGGGACCTTTACCCAAAACAGTAAAAGGAAATGAATACATCTTAACATTTCAGGATCAACTGACAAAATTTGCGATTGCAGAACTATTAATAATGTCTACTGCTGTAGACGTCGCAAATGGATTAATAAAGAAGGTTATAAGCGTTTTTGGGGCACCACGCATAATCTTAACGGATCAAGGCACGAATTTTATGAGTAAATTAATGAGACGGGTAGCTAAGCGATTTAAAATTAAACAAATAAATACCACTAAATTTCATCCCCAAACAAACGGTTCTTTGGAAAGATCACATTCAAGTCTATTGTATTTGTAAAATTTTTCGTTCAAGCCAATAAGGTAGACTGGGACGATTATATAGAGCTAGCGACCTTTAATTTTAACACAAGTTTCAGTGAGTCTACCTGGCACACGCCTTTTGAGTTAGTATTCGGAAGACTAGCTAGAACTCCGACCAGTGATCCACTAGAGGCGGAAGATTTACTGCCGACCTACGGGGGGTATATAAAAGAGCTGGCCACGCGCCTTAACTCTCTACAGGGAATAGCTCTGGAAAATCCGTTGAAGGCAAAATTAAAATCTAAAGAATATTATGACGGAAAGGTTAACTCTATCACTTTGAAAATAGGGGAGTACGTCTAGCTACAAAAGGGACCTAAACCGCACAAATTTTGTAATCAATACTCAGGACCATATTTAGTGTTGGACTTATTTAACAATGGAAATGTCAAAATCCAGTTGAGCGAATCAAAAAATAAAATAGTGCACATTAATCGCTTACGCAAGTCTCATACTGAGCAAAAATAATTCGCTTATGCTTTTTAGTTTTTAAGATAATGTTGCATAAAATATTGTAAGCACACAAAATACAGCAAAAAAAGAGAAAACAAATGCAAGCATGAGCACACCGCTACATATAGATACACATTAAAAAAAAATATATATATACACATACATACATATATATATGCAGATCTAATCTGACTCAAGCATGCACTCAAAATCAGCTTTATTGCAAAAAAAAGGGGCTTACGTAAACGCAATGAAAATAAGGACAAGGAATGTAATAATTAAACAGATTGAATGTTACAGATGAAGGGTTTAATCCTAATGATGACCATATTTTTATTCTCAAAATTCCTCAAGATAACCGCGATAATTGGCTATGATTGCTTGCAGCAAGTTTCAAATTTGACAACTTTCTCATTAATTTACGTAGGGGAATGCGACATAAAAGAACCCGTGGTAAACACTACAAAAGTGCATGTTCGATTGCTTCAATTAAATGAGTTTGCCGGAACGCAAGTCAGATTATGTAAAGTACAAATTAAAAGGACGGTTAAACATTGCGGGCAGTGGTCACGCACTCCAGATAAAAACCGAGAGGAGGTCCAGTTTCTAGATAAAGTTTCATCTGAAGAATGCAACGAATGCACATATACCAAACGCATAGACTTTATAATGAAATAATTAGCCATTTAAAGCCTAACGGTACAATCGTGTACCCAATGACTTTCGTCGGGAAACTCACTAGCGAGGGAGATTGTAGAAATCCGGGAGCATATTCTAACCCGTATGGAACGTTTGATGACGCGGTCGTGCACGGGTACGTAGCCATAACATTGCAACATTATTACGCGCCGGTAAATCTAAACGGTAACGATGCGAGTTAAACAAAGATGTTTGTATAGATGTAGAAGCCGATTATGCATTTTGGGAGCCATTGCCTCCCTCAACGTGCGAGCAGAATAAATATTCAGAATTATATAAGGGATACGTGAATAAAATAATAGAAGGAGAAGACAAACAACCTGTTTATTTGTTGCAATCTAACGAAATAACATTTGCTTTCACGGCGATCGGTATGACAGCACTGTGTTCACATGAATTAATATGTACTGAGCGCCCGACGCTATTTTTTATTGAAGGCCCAGTAGTAGAAGAAATTAGAAAACCATCAATAATTGACTTAGATATTTTTAATTACGTATACAGGGAATCATATAAATTATGCCATATGATTTCGTTACCAAGTTTCACACAAGAAGACATCAAGAGAAACTTTACGGCTTTTATTAAACCGAGGAGTGAGTTTCTAGTCGTTTCAAGGGACAAAAGCGAAAGTGTATTTTTAATCGCCGAGGAAATATCTCGCTGTGCCACTACCCTCGGAACCACAAGGTGTAGAAGAAACTCGGCAATACAAATCACTCTCGTATGCGAGACAAAATTACTATTGGCACCAACTCAAGACGACTTTCACGCCTGCAACATCGAAACCAAGCAAGAGGACGACACCTATCTGACTAGGACATCAACGCAAAGTGACTGGTTTTACGCAGTGGCAACACCCTAAGAGCTTGTCCGCAGGATGCTATACTGTCATAAACAAAGGGGTTTACTACGGCACGCCCCTACAACCAGACTCAATACAAGAATACTACCTGCCGCCAATGGATTTAAGCCTATTTTACCCAGCAGAAGAAAACCGGGAAACTCCTGCAGCAAATGCTGAACTGAAAATAAACCTGCTAAGAAGTATTAATCTTTGTCTTAATGTTAATTTTTGATACTATACTTTTAGTTTTTGGAATGTTTATGGTAATTTTGCTAGGATCTAAATTTTACAACAAAAGGAAGAGTGAAGGGGAATGGGTGGAAGGGAAGTAATCCCTGAAACGAAACCTAAAAGAAATAACGTTGGGAATTTATGAATAAAAAACAAATATACGTGACTCCGCGATGGCCGCCTAGGCCGGTAGAAGTACAAGCTGCCCCCCCCCTCTGCCCCCTACTCTCTCTGTGCATCAAACACTATTACTCGACGAATCTGCGAAAACAGGGTTAGCTACTGTAGATTAAAGGAAAAGGGGGATTGTACAAAAAAATGTGAATATCGATTGCAAGTGTCTTTTAGCATTATTTTCAACTTGTATAACAAAAACTGATATTGCAAACAGTCAATATAATTTTAACACTTTTATATTAAGCAAAAACAAAATAAAAAAAATCTACCTTTTACTAAATACAATTTTCACTTGCAACAGACATAATTAATAATTTAGTAAAGAACGCATTTATTTAGGATTACGAATATATTAATAAGACGATGATGGGATCCTCTTAAGTACTATACATAACGCAAGAGGAAACGGAGGAGAGTAAAACAAACTGAGAATACTGACTACAATTTTTTTTTAATAATACAAAAAAAAACCTCCTTTACCTCAGCTCTAAGGGAGAAGTGCTATTAATAAATTAGATGTTTTAACAAATACTTGTAAACCATTTGATACTAAAACTACTCAGCTACGAATTATAACTAAGCATATATGCAGGTACATATACATACATCGATATAAATATATATATATATATTTAGGCGAGCGCAAGGACCAGTTTTCGTTCTCTTGGATACTTACAGGAAGAACTGCCTACCTTCCCACCACTTCTTACACCTTCCCTGACCCTCACTCCCTAAGGTGTCAAATCCAACCCACAAAAGAAGAGGCAAAGGAGTATCTATAGAAGGAAAAATGTTAACGAGCCAGGGTTGTTGGAAAACTATCGACACTCTCTCGTTAGATTCCTAGCACAAAAAATAATCGAATACATATACATACTAAAATAATATTTGCATGTATATATAAAAAAGAACAAAAAGAACAACAAAAAAGACACACAAATAAACAAAAAACAACAAACACTATAGTACAGCATCCAATTCAGCACCTGGTGCTGAAACTCGTCAAGAGGGAAGTTGTCGCGTCTTGAGGAAGTAACTGAAAGACGCAAGGCCACCTACCTCATCTCAACTGAGGTACCAACAGCTGACAAGGAAGGTCACTGCCGTACCAACTGCTATGCACTCTACCTCATAACAGGGTAATTCCCTAAACAACTTTTTCTTACCTACAGCTTCAGCCAGGACAAAGAACGGCATATTTCTTTGATATCTAACACATCCGCCAGCGCAAGTGTCAAGAATGAAATTTATAGCCCAGCGCTGTATGGTTAACTATGAATGTACGCTAGTTCGAGTACAGAAGAAAATACGCCGACACCGGATGTCATTTACACATCTAAGGAACACAGAAGAATGCTAACCATATACGGTCAGAACGCTAGGATGACTAAGTACGAATGCCGAAATTCAAACGCACTTTTGTGCCATCACATACCCGGATCCTTTATCTAAAATTCACTCTTCCCTTTCCCCGAAGCTCCACATTTATGTTACCTCCCTCAATGAATCCGATCTGGAAAACTATAAAAGCACTATGATCGTTCTCCTATCGATTCCCATTTTTTGGAAGTAACACGTCGTCTCCGCGCTACTATCTCTAAGAAATTGTAACACGCGGCTAGACATTTATTATACTTTGACTCTGTATCGAGCGCGATTTATTGAAACTAACTCATTGTAACGAATTATTGTTACCAATTGTGAAGTAGCGAATAAAGTAGTAATTGTAGTTATTCGCAAATAGAAAAACAGTGTTATTTTACTAGAAACATTGAAACATTTTCCTGATTATCAATTTATCTTATTCAATTATACGCGCGCTTCGCTCTCTGCAAGCCACACCCACACAGCAGAAGGAGGATCTATAGCGGCATTGAGAAGACACCTGGAGATATTACTTTCACTCTATTTCCTACGATCAAATCAAAGTAAGCTGTGCGCCCAGCGCATTATCATTTCCAATTAAACTTTTTATACATCTGCGCCTATTAAATTATTTCCGCCCATCCGTGCGCTTGACGCGAACTGGAGAAACTCTCATTTTTCAAAGTCAATTTCCGTCACTGACGAGTCATTTAGTTGTGTGCAACTCAAGTTCTTTTTCTTCTTCGTTACGCTCCCTAGACGTAACACTTATAAAGGATCGTAAAACTATCGAAGTATATTTATATATATGTATTATGAATATAAACTCGGCTGAATATCCGAGTGCGGGTAGGCATAGATATGACCAGTCATTGGTATTGCTTTAATTTTTTTCTTACGCTAGAGAAGCGACCTGTTTTACCATGGGTGAGTATAATCGATATTGATTAGTGATCTATTCAAAAGCGCGCATGGTAACTTATTTACCATATGATCAAGTTTAAAATTTTTCCTAAATGAGCGCACGACGTAACAATTGCATAATTTTTCTTACTATTAAACGAGTACCAATACATAGACCATCATTTAAATTAATGTTTTATAATAGTATTATAATAGTTCCTTCTTTTAATAACAATTTATAAGGAGGTAAACCATTTGGTGTTAGCGAATTCACGAATTCAATTGATAGAGTATTTCCTAAATCTATATTATCATCATCATTAGATGAATCAATACTAATGTATTCTTTTCCCATCTACTGTTCGCACCTTGCCGAAGGCTAGCTTCACGGCTAGCCGGGTGATGGGCTTATAGGAGGATGTGATTCTGGAACGAATAAATAGTACATTACATTACAAGGGACGAAACGCGATCGTTCGGCCCAGCGGAGAGATTGCCCCCTGAGGCGAAGCCGAGGGGGGCAATCCACCGGGCAGGCCGATCGAAGTTCGTCCCGTGTATACTATTTTTCTTGCTACCTGGCCGAAAATTCGTTTGTAAATAACGACCACGAAACGAAAATGAACTCGGTATGTAGGATTCATCGGCTTCGGCAGCCGCGGCCATTATTTTGTTTCTCCTTGTCTCTCTTACTGCTAGTAAGTTTTTCGGTCGAGGCAGTGTACCAACTTGACCGCTTATATAGTTCGAGAATTTGCTATAACCTATAATGAAAGTAGGTGTACATACGCGAGCTAGCTATGGAGTACATGACAACGATTGAGAGGCGAAGGGTTTTGCAGAATCCGCTAACATTTACGACTCGAGCGAAGCGGGGGTTGTTGGTTGGCGGATGCTGCAAATCGCGGAGCAAAAAAGATAAATAAAAATGGATTACTTTATTTTCTTATGTAATATACTGTTACATAAATAAATAAAATAAATTATAATAAATTATAAATTATAAATAAACATTATTATAAATATTATAATCAACATTATAATAAACATTATAATTTCTTATTTATGACGTTAATAATAAATTATTTTTGTACAAGGAATAAAATTTATTCAGTAATATTTATTTGAATCTTTTTATTGATCAGTATTTACATAGTAGTAATAGTTATTAATAACATTACCATTAATAGTGCAATTTTCAAATTTTACATTAGAATCTTTAATGGAAATATCACTCTTTTCTTCAGTTTTGGTTTTATTAGCTAAAAGTGTATCAACAGACTTCATCTTCTTTAAAAAAAAAAGTGCACATGAAAGCACGAGTGCAGTGATAGAAAGTACACGAAAAGTTGACATGCACAGTCCACAGATCGAGTTTAGGTTATGCGATAGGCTTACCGCGTAAGTCACTAGCGCTGCAAGCGTTCGGAGGGCATGTCGGGACGGGCGGGGCAGGCGGGACTTGAGAATTTTTTGCTCCCTGCCGTCCAGATGGCACGGCGAAGCGGACGAAAAACGTATTTTCGGTCGAAGTATATAGGGACGAAAGGCGAATTTTCGGCCGAGGTAGTAAGAAAAGAGTATTTCCTAAATCTATATTATCATCATCATTAGATGAATCAATACTAATGTATATTGTACTTCTCCTTTGTTGACAAAATTTAATTGTTAATATTTAAAACATCTATGTTCCTCGGTCCCAAAATTACTTTTATTACAAATGTCTTAAGACATTCTTCTCTGGAGGGTTTCGTTAGCTTGACTACCTTTTCTCTGTGAGCTTCCGTCCACTATGTCTGGAGGTGCTATCTTGAAGAACTTTCCCAACATCCTTTGGGTCAATGTACCTTCTTCCAGAAAAGTTCGTGTCCATCAGGATGTCCTATTTCATTAACAGTAGCCTGCAGATCACTCCGGACGGCCAAGCGATCCGCCGCCGGGTCAATTTCGAGCAGCATTATATGAGGGGTAAGTAAAGAGTAAATTAAGAATGACTTGGGGTTGAAATATTAGGTTACTTAAGATTAAAGTGGGAGTAATTATTGAGCTACTTATGGGGTGAATTAAAGGGAAATTAGTGAACGGGCGGATGGATATTGATTTTATTATTTTAATATAATAGCAGATAGGAGATTTATCAAAAAATATTTTCTTACATTTTTACATGGTTTCGCAGTTCATGCCACTTGATATATTTGTCCGTCAAAGTACATCGGGTGATGACAGGTCAGCGCGTGAAACAATCAGCTGCGCTTGAAAAGAGTGTATTGAGGTATATAAGTGTGTGATCGACCTTTGGAGAATCCGATCTCTGTGCTTTTGCGTATTGCTAAAGCTAAAAAGATGTTTCGACAGAGGTCAGTGTGTGGTGTAAAATTGAGAAATTGAGGATCAAAGTTTTAGGGCATAACATATTTATATACTTTGTAGTACCCTTTACAAGCCGTTTCACGTAATGATTTTTTACTTCGTCCTAAGAAGACAACAATTTTGTGCTAAGTTGGGTTAAAATCGGTGAAACAGTAATGAATATATGGATGTAGATCTATACACACTTTTTTCCCAATACTTTTTTTTACTATTATAAAACTTTCTCCAGGAGGAAGCAGTAAATATGGATTATTTTCATGCAGTAAAGCATCCCAATGAGAAATAAACAAAATGAACTCTTTTGAATAGACGTATAGTATATACGCCATTAGTGAGTACCTATTAATGGGAATATTAAAGAAAAAGATAATTCTATACTCTTTCGTTTCATGTTTTAAACTTAAAATGAAAACGTAAAAACAGTTTCATACGTCCACTTTACAATTTTAATGGGAGTAATTACTGGAGGATACCATGTCCACCAAATGTAATTTGCTATCCGAAATTGTTTAAATTACACTGATAGAAGGTACTATCAGATCAAGTATTACATTTAAATTCCAATATCAGTAACGATGTCTTATAATAGTAATATGCTTATTCTAGGAGTTATAAGTGTACATAAATTATTAGTATATGTTTTTATGATCATTAAAAAATGTATTTATCAGTAATAATTTATATATTATTTTGTCATTTCAGAGCCGTTATGTTACTGCCTTATATTTCACATTTAGCAGTTTAACGTCAGTGGGTTTTGGCAATGTTGCACCAAATACCGATGCAGAAAAAATCTTTACAATAATCGTCATGCTCATAGGATGTAAGTAGTTTTAAAATTCATAAATAAAAAACTTTCTTTCATGCATTTGTATTTGTATATTATATATTTTATATCACTGCATATGGAAAATGATTACTTTCTATGTGGTACACCATCAAAAAGTCGACTTTCCGCACTCTACAATAAAAAATATCGTAAGCACATGGGACGGAATGTAATCTCACCCTTGTGTTATTCCTGCGGCTAGAGACCATCTTTCATAACCATTACGTACTGTACTATTATACTTTTTACCTTTTACATTCTAAATATATCTTAATAGTTTAATTTCTGTTTTTAATGTAAATGATCATTAATTTTAGCAAACTAGTTTTTCCAGTATTTTGTCAGGTTTTCTTATCAGTTAAAATTATTCGGCATTATTAGATGTCATTCTAAGAAAAATAGTACTTATTTAAATACAGGCATTATTCACATGAGCGTATTTTATTGTGATAAAAAGGTAAATAAACGAGTATTATTTCTATGCATGGATTTTGAAATTATTTAAATTTTTTAATAACTTGGAAATATAATATTATTTTTGAAGAATATTTTTGAGTCATTCGTATAAAGTGTTTATTTTAAGGAGATCTATGGATAGAGTTCAAGTACTGAATCTTGGACCTGCTCCTACGCTATATTCTGAGATGTAATCAATCCTGATTATTAGAATTTGCTCTTAGATCTCCTCGAATTAACGCCAAGTGAGATTATCGTGGAATGAATAATTTTTTAATCAATTTTTTTTTTAATAGATATGCTATACCTTACAGAATTCTGGGACCTGTATCTGTGATGCATTCCGAGAATCGATTCTGACAAATAAACTATTCTATTAGACGTCATAGTACTTCAAACCGCTTATACTGCCAAACAATTTTGGAGATTTTTTTTATTTCGTACGCTCTGCTATGCTTTCCATAATTTGGCAACCTGTACCCATGCTGTATTCCGAGAATTCATCAATCCCGACACCTAAACTTTGATCTCAGATGTCCTCGAGCTAGGTACAAGTGAGAATATCGAAAAGTAAATAATTTCGAAAGTTAGTTTTGATTTTAGACTTTTTCCTACTCTTCTTAGAATCCTTAGACCGATGCTGTTTCCCGAGAATTCATCAATCCCTACATTTAAACTTTGATCTCAGATATCTTCCAGCTAGGGACAAGAAAACGTATGGAAAGATAAATAATTTCTGTGGTTTGTTTTAATTGTGGTACTTCTATTCTTCTTCGAATTTTGTGACCAGTACTTATACTGTATTCCGAGAATTCATCAATTCTGACTTAACCCGTTAACGCCGAAGAATGTAGAATTTTTACCTGTCATTTTAAACGTTATAAATGACAAAGAAATCATTATAAACTCATAGAGAAAATACCGCACCTGGCAAGGTCAAGGACAAAATTGCATATAGGTGGTGCTGGAGTACCGATATGGCCGGTTCAAAATAAAAAATCAACGAAAAATTCAGGGATTTCCGACATTGTAATTTTTGTTTTCGGGTTGAAAATGCATTGGAAATTATCCAAAACATCAACTAAAGGTGTACAAAAAAGCTCAACTTTGCGATAGAATTTTTTCTCCTTGAAAAAGACCTAACCTTTCTCAATTTACCATATATTCACCAAAATAACCTGCAATGATGAAAATGTGGAGAAAACTAATAGAACATATAATTTTATCCGTTCTATATTCTTCAAGAGACATATACGGAGATTTTCGAGGTCGATGATTACGAATCTATCGTCAGATTTTCAAAATTCAAGATGGCCGATTCAAGATGGCGGACGAAAATTCGAAAAAAGTCTCTAAATTAGATGAAAAGTGGCTTACTGGGATAATTGAGGACGCTGATTACGAATCTATCATCAGATTTTCAAAATTCAAGATGGCGGATCCAAAACGGCGTACGAAAATCCATAAAAAGGTTAGAAATGGGATAAATATCGGTTAACCGAAAAAAATCTCGGAATTTGTTAAAAATTAATATACTGCAGTTTTTGAGGTCGCTGACTACAAATCCATCATCAGATTTTCAGGATTCGAGGAGGCGAATCCAATTTTCACATTTTTTGCTTCAATATGATCCTACTCTGTGACGTCGAGAGACGACGCACAAATGTTATTAAATATTTTAGAGCCTAGACTTACGTCTAATAGCTCGGGACTCTATATCGAACGTTCTTTTGGGATGTGTGAGGGTGGATTTTCCTTATTTTCTCCGGCACCTAGTGGTCCGAAAAACAGTAGTGTGGAACTTCGCTTTCCCCAACGTCTTGCGACTTGAGAAACAGCGAATTTGGCTTGCTTTCCCCGACACCCTAAGGTTCGAGAAACAGCAAAAATGGAAAAGGAAGGTGTTTGTATGTGCATGTGTGTGTGTGTGTGTGCGTGCGTG
>UELV01165116.1:0-30568 GCA_900490015.1 Megastigmus stigmatizans | reverse complement strand
GAGAGAGAGAGAGAGAGAGAGAGAGAGAGAGAGAGAGAGAGAGAGAGAGAGAGAGAGAGAGAGAGAGAGAGAGAGAGAGAGAGAGAGAGATACATACCCCCGGCGATGCGCATATATACATGTATAGACGTAGCAGGTCCGCGATGTAGTATACGCACTCTTGGAAAGCGGCAGCGGCAGCAGCGGCAGCAGCAGCAGCAGCCAGGTACTAGTCGTGTACACATAGCCACGGTCTACGGGCACACGGACGCACCAACACAGTGGGAAACCGGTCGAGCAGGGGGGAAGTGGGTTAGCACCGAGCCGCCGTGTCCCGCCCCACGGACACCATAATGGTCCCACGGTGTCGAATCACCGGCGCGAAGAGCCAAGCGCACTGGTGGGATAGACGAGTCGCGGCCAATGGTGGCTCGCGCGACGTAGCCGGTGGGCGGGGCCGACCGTGGCGCCAACTCGCGCTCGCGAGACGCAACCGGCCACCGGGCTCGGGGAGAGGCTCGGGCTTCATTATGTATCATTATACCGGTCCACGCCGCGCGGTGTGCACTGTGTTGTTGGCAGTTAACAACTGGGCAACGCCAAGGCGCGCGTGTTTCGCTTGTATATCGTCGCTTCGGCCGCGGCCGTCGTTTCTCTCTCTCTCTCGCTCTCAATATACGGTTCGTCGTTATCGGAGGGATCCTCTTTGAGCCGTCCTTTCGTTAACTCGCGAGAGCGCCGCGCGCCACCCCAGTGGTTTTCGTTATTATCGTCATCACCGTCATCATCGCCATCATCATCATCATCATCATCGACGCCGCCGCGTACGTACACGACGTTTAATAAAGTTCGAGACGCAGGTCGTTGACGAGAGAGGATACAAAACAAAAACGTAAGGAGTGATATCGGAGCAGCAGCTAGGCGAAAAAGGAACGAGAGCCTCCAGTAATGGGCCAGCATTGATCCAGCTTTCGGAGTGTGCCTTCGTATACGAAAAGTCAGAAGTGAGTGCATTATGGATTACGTGTGATAGTACGTATTAGAGATCGCTGCTGCTGCTGCTGCCGATGCTTACGTAAGGATATCCGTTTGTCTATGCGTGCAGTTACAAGTTGTAATACACGATCTCAGTTGCCATGAGACGCTGTGATCGCGAGACTTGATCGCCGTCGGCGTTCAAATTGACCAAGTTCTGTCTCGTTATACCATAAAGTGTGATAAAGAGTTATCGACTAGGACTGTCAGGGAAAGCAACGAATAAAAAAAAATAAAAAAAAAATAAGTGTGTGATATATGTATCTCGGTAAAAGTTACGGACATACAGTCGTACGATGTGGATAAACTGGCCGCGCAGGCGAGAACCTCGGCCTATTGACGTCTCCTCCAGGAGTAGCTGACCCACGCACGACGTCGCGGCTATCTCCTTCGTAGTGTAGGAAGAACAAAAGTGTGTGAACAAAGTTGTGCAAGATCGAAAGCGAAAGGAAGTAAAGCGAAAAAAAAATCTATTTGTCCGTGCCACCTTTCTATCTTCTCCCAAACGGGGTCGCGGACTAAATCGCACTACCTCCTTCTCGCAAAATCACCCATCAACCGCAGGACATCAAACGAATCGACTCGCGTGTGCTTAACTTCGGCCGTTGCGATATCCCATCGCTTAAACAGTGTGCTCGTGCTCAGTGATAATTAGAATTAATTCCCCCCACGTCAAGCGTCAAACGTCAGCAAGGAATCAAGGATGAGCCGAATGACCGGCTGATCCGGCCACAGTGTCAGCCCATCGCATCCCCCCCTCCCAACTAGCTCGATCGTTAATCTGGAAATAAAGACGAGGTTGATAATCGCGAACCACCGGAGAGAGACTGGCCCCACGGGATCCAGCGGAGGCGGAGGCGGAGGCGAGGAGGTCAGGTGGTAACGGCTGCGACTCGGTCGCGTCTAAGGTGGAGCTTCGGGGCGCCACGACGACGCTCAACTTCACGGACCTGGGGAGCCCATTCGGGGCGGGCGACCCCTGTCCGTCGAGTACCCCGACCCCGAACAGCATGTCAGGCGGTGGTGGACCGTCGGCCGGCGGCAATGGCGGCGCGCCCAACACGACGCCCGGCGCCGGGGGTAGTACGGGCTCGGACCTCGACCAGCATCTCCATCACACGATGGGCTCGGTGACACCTGGACCCGGTGGCAACGGGGGCGACAGCGCCTCCAGCACACCGGTCTCCCAGAGCGGCAAGTCCGCCTTCATCGAGCTCCAGCACAACAACCTGTACAATCCCAGTGGTCTGAGAGCGGCGGGTTATCCCGGTGGACACAACGTACCCGGTGCCCACCAGTTCTCCCAGCACGTCGGTGGATTGGGCGGGCACCAGGGATCACAGCCGACCGGTGGCAATCAGCAGCACGGACCGGAGACGGGTTTCCCCAGTCCTAGGAGTGCACTCGCGGGTTATCCCTTTGCGCCCATGCACCAGCACAACGCGTACGGATATCATCTGGGATCGTACGCTCCGCAGTGCCCATCGCCGCCCAAGGACGGCGAGTACCCAAACTGTACGTATTCTCGACCATTGTTTTTTATCGCTTAGGTGTAACGTTTATGGTGCGTTTGGAATGGGCTTTAAGTGCGGGTCCCGTGCAAAATTCCTCGAGTGGATGTATACGTCAAGGGATTATTGTCTTACGGATTACGCGAGTTGTATAAAAAATTAATGTTTCGTGATACTTGATATCTTAGGTAGTCTTGATTCATTAGTAGATTCAATATTTGAGGTTATTGTCGTTTAAATTGCTATTAAATGAAGACGGTGTAATATCAAATGTACTATTCGCAAACCATATCATAGCTTAAATTATTAAGCTGACATCAAACAAACAACGCTCTGATAGCTTACAAGATATCGGCTCAAATCATAATATTGATAATTAAGTTCAATCTTTATATTTTTCTTTATTAAAAAAATAATAGCAGCTTATAGAGTCTGATTGTACGGACTATATATAGACCTTTAATTACATAGATCGTATCTAATAAAATCGCAATTATTAAGTAAGACAAAGTTTTCGAAGCCGCCACCGTGCAGTCAAAGCAAATAAACGCGTAACAACTTCCTAAAATTCAAGTTCGCTACTACACTATCATCAACCATTAACTTCGTTCGCGAACAAAAACCTTTACAGCTCACTCGACGTACACACACTGTTAGTGCACATTATTGCAGTGTGTGCCGTTCGCGAATATAAGCTAATTAAAGAGAGAGAGAAAAAAAGTAGAAGGTAGATAGACACAAGACAAGATATCGTTTTGAGGTCGTTCATAATACAATCGGCCGGAGATAACGTGCTCGCAAACAAGAACAGGGCTATAGAAGCACGACGAGGGGAAGGAAAAGGAGGTTGACATTTTCGAGTTAGCCGCGTTATACGGAAACTTTCAGTCGAAGAATTTCGCGATTCAGTCGCATGACGACGACAGCGTGTCTGACGGTGCCACGGCACATTCGCTTCGCCAATAAGCTCGAGCCTCGAGACGTATCCTACCCGCCGCAGTAGAGAAATTAGGATCGATAAGCGCACGCCAAGACCTAACTCTATTAAAGAAAAGAGACCTCGTTCATAATATAAAACGCTGCATAATTATGCTGCCCGACCGCGATTTCTTACTTATTTTATCGTTACAGTCCGTAATACTGCACTAGACATGCGTCCCTTCACTGTTCTAATCTTGTCAAAAAGTATACTTTTTTTAATGCTGAAACTATTGGCTTATGTTGGTTTGGAAAATAGCAAGATATTAGCAAAATTCTTGACACAATTTATTGCACACAAGTGGCATATTTGAAATTATTACAAAAACTGAAGTTACTGTTTAATTAAATAAATACACATAATATATTTTAAATAATATTTTGAGCAAGCTAATAAGTGTAAAACCTCTGAAAAAGTAGTGAAATGTTTCATTGTTATCATTCCAACATTTGACAACATCGGCAATACCATAAAAACACTCGTCCAATATTCATCCATCAGTATATTTTTCAACGGGATTCGCGCCTCGTTAAAATCTCACTAGTCACAAGTTTTTAGTTTTTATGGACTCGCGTGGGTCTATGCACTGCGCTTATAGTAGTCGGGGTCTTTCGGAACGAACGAAATAAATCTTCGAAAAAAAGATACGGCTTTTATTGGGCCGAGCCGGTCGCGCGCGCCGTTGGGGGTTTCGGGGAGTCGTAAATTTTCGCTACTTTGCGGAGACACTGATACACAAAGAGAAGCCGCGTTGAAAAGTGAGGAAGCGAATTTCGAGTGGTGCAGCAGGTACAGCGATATTCATTTTTTATTGTCCTACTAGCATCTCTTTTCGCTCTGCACACACAGCCAATAGAGAAAGTGCGGGAAAAGAAAAAATATTGCTGCCTCTAAAGTAGAGCTGAGTTGACAGCTGGAAATCCACTTGGTTTGGTGCAGTGGTCTTGTTAGGCCGACTTCTTTTCACGAGAATTGTTTTAGGACCTTTGAAGGTTGACGATTTCTACAGTTTTTTTTTTTTTAAGTGGCATAATTAATTGTGCCCATTCGAAATTCACATGCTTACTTTGAATAAAACTTAATTTAACATCATTCTGCATAGGTGTGACGAGTGCATTTTCCAGCGTTAAAAATTCTAGAGAAACAGAGAACAAGTGCATCGACTGGCGTATCGCAATAATTCACAGCTTTAAGCCGCAGAAGTACATCCCTACATAATAGCAATATTAGTTCCAGCCAATCGTACCTGGCGAGTGCATTCTGTAAAATTCTCGATCGAATCCCGTCCCTTCGTCTGAAAAAATAATGCGCTATATCGTCGCGCACGGTTCAGCACTCGCGATTCGTGGCGTTTCGCAGAAAATACTTGCACCCTCCGTAGCAGCGGCTAAGCTTCACCATCCACCGCTGTGAAATAGTACCGCGGGACTTTAGACTCATTTAAATTACACTCCAACATTTTTCCCTTCTTCACCCTCAACATGATATTCATCGGTGCAGAGAGAAACAGAGAGAATACACAGCTACGGAAGCGACATTTTTAAATTGCTCCTTTATGCGGTCACCATTCGAAACATGATTCATTGGAGAATTGCGCGTCACTCTCTCTCTCTCTCTCTCTCTCTCTCTCTCTCTTTCTATCTCTCTATCTTGTCTTTTATCCGACGGTTCGCGCCGCGAGCAGCTCGCAACCCTTTTTCATACACACCGCCGGCTCTAAATTCGCGAAGGTCGCAAGGCTATAATCATGCGTGCGACGGGATAAAACGGCGAAAAACGAGTGTGTGTGTGTGTGTGTGTATTTGTGTGTACTAGAGAGAGAGAGAGAGAGAGAGAGAGAAAAGTTTCAGCGCCAACAACTTTACGTTTCACCCCTTCTACTGTGGCTTACTATCAATAACAATAACAATGCGCGTAGTGGGTTGTGTCATAATGCAGCTGCAGAGCGACAAAACGTCGTTTCTGATATGAATTCTTGATGATGTCGATGTGCAAGCGGTAAGGGGGCAGACAGAGAGAGAGAGAGAGAGAGAGAGAGAGAGAGAGAGAGAGAGGCTAAAGGGGTTAGCAAGAAATGTCATTGCGGCCGACGAGCATCGGGACTTGAACTGCCATCGATGAAACACACGCGCGTATAGTTTCCCGTCTTCCCTGCTCGCAATCATCCAGTCATTTTGTGGTTTAGAGTTCAATGGCCATCGACTAGCCGCTTCGCCTCTTCTTTTCTTTTCCTTTTACCCTTTCATGATCATTATTACATGGCTCTGACCCTCAACCAATGCCATGTTCCCTATACCATTGCGCGCTCTCTCTTTTTTTTAAAAAACTTTTCCTCTCGTTGCGAAGTTATTGCAATGCGTATAGATAGGCGAGTTTGTTGTTTTCGTCTAACTACCGGCCGAATAGAAATTAATGGCAGTCACGGTCAACGCGGAGCCGCGTGCGCGCAAAAGGATAATTCAGCGACATTTCGCATAATGGCTATCCATTACTATATACCATAGAGCAATTTGCGCGATGAAAAAGGGTTAACGATGTGTGTTAGGGTCAAAGTTTTGCCCTCTCTCTCTCTCTCTCTCTCTCTCTCTTTCGCGAGCGAGCGTTTTTTCTCTTTCCGAGTATAACCGCTCTCGCTCTCCGCGTGTGTTTCTGCAATTTTCGATGCTGCAGCGACGGGATTCAAATTAGCCGCGTGGATGACAAAAACGCGCTTTACGTCTCTCTCTCTCTCTCTCTCTCTCTCTCTCTCTCTCTGTGTGTGTGTGTATATATTTGTGTGCATAGTTTCAGAAATGTCGCTACATCACGTAAGAGCGGCTCTCTGGCACTCGTTAAATCCTTTATTAAGCGAAAACGTGTTATCCGACTGACGATCCGTTTCTGGAATCCGCTGAAATTGCAGCTGCATGCATAAGCAGCTGGACATTTTTCCTTAAAACATTCCGAGCTCTTTCTGCGGCGCGACTCTATTCTATCCGCGATCATTGCGCGAACTATCGTTAATGATTTGTATATACTTTACTGCCGTTTTTCACGAAATTTTCATTGATTTCTGGAACATTAACTCGCCGGGGTGTTTGCTTGATTTAAGACGTATTAAAAAGGACGTATTATCTGATCGTGATGTCCCCACATACATTATGCGATCCTCCGCTACGACCGCAATGATAAATAGCCTAAAAATATACGCATAGATCAAGAGAAAAATCGGGAGCCACAGAATGCCGTCCAGAACGAGAAAAGTTTCCGTCTTTATCCGAAAGAATCAGAAGCTGCCACATATCTTGTCAAGCTTTAATAACACAATTAGCATCTCGGTAGTCTAATCATGTCGAAAATATTCCCCGATACGACCGCAGAAACACAAAAAAAAGATTGGAGACCGAAAGGGACAGAAGGAAAGAGAGCGAAAGATAAAGAAAGAAATAAAGAGAGAGAGAGAGAGAGACGGACTGACATTAGTCAGTGACTGAAGGAACGTCGGTCAGGTGCCGAGGGTAAATTAATCCAGGACAGACAGATAAATGATTGTTTTCACAAGGATTATAAACCCCGGCTCCTGGTTTTCCTTTTTTTTCTCTCTCTCTTCCGACCTTCTCTCCCCCCCCTCCCTCTCTCTCTCAGGAGCGCGTGTTTCCACCTTAGATGCGACCGTCGGATAAGCATATTTTTCATCCCTGCGGCAAAACCTGCTCTATCTCTCTGTCCAGCTGTTGTGTGCTTCGCCGTTGGTCAAAGAAAACTTTTCAGATGCGAAGGTGCGCACGCGGGCAGAGTATACAGAGAGAAAGAGAGAGAGAGAGATTCTATAGTAGCGGCAGCAACGGCAGCTTGTCTCTCCGTGTTGTCGTTTCTGCGGCTGATTAATGGAAAGATTATCGGGAATCGTTTGTCGCGCAGCGCGTGTGTGTGCACTTGGTTCTTCGAGTAATGGGGGAAACACGTTGGCACTGCCACGATTGAATTCTACTTCGCGGATCGCAACGGGATATTTATTGCGCTCGATTGAATGTAGCTGTTGGGTGTAGGCGTTCGATGGTTTTACGGATAGATGCGTTACTATGGGGCTGCCTAAACTGTATAGTACGATGAGAATTAAGAGGTGGCAAATCTCAATTTGTAAATTAATTTGTCTGTACTTTTTATATATGCGTTTGGTCTAACAATAAAGTCAACCATCAGAGTTATTATTCAAATTTTTATAGATAGACAATAAAAAGGTTTTGCTGAAATTTTATTTAAAAGTTATTCGATTAACTTATAATTTTCTTGTAGTGTAATATCACTAATCATAAAAATTTTTGGCACTCAATTGATTCACCAACACGATCCATTCAAAAATTCGATGAGCTCGCGACTGCGATAATTATCAAAGTATGTCACACGAGATTCGTCGCGCTCCTCTCCCGCGCGCAGAAGAGAGAAAAAAAAAAGAATCAAGTACGCGAAAAATCCCGATACCGAGAAAAAAAAAACGTACAATACATTAGGTAATAACCGACGGCGCAGTTTTTCCAACATTTCACGTTACGCGCACGACAATAATAATGTAGGTTTAATGACAACGGCCATTTAATGACACGGTGACATATGCGTCTAGGCCGCGCGCGGACGAACCCGTGTTATACAGCACACGTATGTCTGAGTGTGTGTGTGTGTGTGTGTGTGTGCAGCTCGTCGCGCGATACGCGTAAGTCATTACGCGTGTCTCGGAACGTATTAAAGCGAATCGCTCTTTTCCCGCGTCTCTCTCTCTCTCTCTCTCTTCCAACATCGACAAATTCGTAATGGCAATCCACGGAAACGTATGTATATAGAGTCGCGATAATACGCTACTTAGATTGATTTGCGGGAGTATGAAAGTCTGTGTGAAATGTGCATGCGAGCTACTTATAAGTTGATAGGGGCAAAAATCGCATAATCGCAGTGGCGGGTCGCTGTATATAGCGTGTTGAGCTTCATCAATTAGTTAAGTTTGTTTGAGCGGTGCGGCGTCGCCTGCCGTTAATGCAAACTCATTTGTTGCCTACCTTACTCTGCGCCTTTTCTTTCTGTCTTTTTTTTTAAGTATAAGGGGTATAAGCGAAGATTAAGCGATCGTTCGTCGCGAAGTGTAGTTTTGAAGTTCAATTAAGTTACTTTAGCGTCTGCTTTTCTTTGCGCGAGCCATCAATTTTTTTCCTCTCCCCTTTACTCGAGTTGCTTTAATTGTGGGACTTCGGAGTTCGTTTAATATTCGGAATGCGTCTTGTTTGAGCTGTTTAAAGAATTGATTGTTATCGAGATTTGTTCTTTGTGAGATTTCGATTTATCAGTTTATAAATGGAAAACTTTTTTCCAAAATTTTGTTGGAAATGAACGATGCTCAATGTTTCAGAGAATAATATCGTGTTTACCAACTGTGACGGCATGATTCATGGTCGTAATTAACCTTTGAAACATGCATTTTTCTTCTTTAGAATTCGCTTGAAAATGTATTTCTAAGGATTTTCGAAGACGCTTACTATTGAATCTAGCCTTTTTAATTCGAGCATTCCAGATGGTCGAGATACTTGAAAAAATTATTTATCCGTTAACTTGAAAAACGTCATCGACATTTTTATTAATTTTCATGAATTTTAACATTGCAATAATTCCATTAATTTTATTTAAAACTAAATTTAATAAGATCTCAGTATTTTATGCATTTGAAAAGAAATAATAAATTTAAAAAATACCATGCCCGTTAAAACAATTGATTCTCTGCAACACCTTTACAATTATCGTATATTTACCTCTCCCAAGTTTGCTATCAATCATTTAGTACCTAACCCCTTCATCTTAATCAATCCCTCCAATTTCCAACAGCGAAAAAATTTTCCAGCCATCCCTTTATATTATTTGGTTTCCCTTAATATCCGTCGCACTGTATAGCGACTGAAAATCAGTCGAACGAGATGTGGTTGATGTTAGGGCGGTGCATGTTCGCAGACCTCTCGCCGCTGGACAACAAAGGTGGCATCGTGGACGAGCTGGGCGGCGGCGGTGGCGGCTCACTGAGGAACGGCAAGGGTAAAAAGATGAGGAAGCCAAGGACGATCTACAGCAGTCTGCAGTTGCAGCAGCTGAACAGGCGGTTCCAGCGGACGCAGTATCTCGCGCTGCCCGAACGAGCTGAACTCGCCGCGAGCCTCGGACTCACGCAGACACAGGTTAGTTTTTCGCTTATGGATGCAGTGTGGTTTCGTAGAGGGGAGGGGCGGGAATTTCACTGGAATTCTGATGAGTTGGATATCCCGATGAATGTATCGGGAGGCTGCGCAAGGTGTTTCTTTGTTGACGCGTGGGTGTGAGTGTTTTTTGTTGATGAAAAGTCACGATACTTTTACGCAGTCATTTTTAAAATAATTTTACAAATGTATTATTATCTTGATAGTATCGAAATCAAGTGTGCCCCTAATTGGTTACCAACTATTCCATTTTACGAACAATGATTCGCTCGAAAAGTCGGTGTTCCAACTGATCCCCCCCAAACACGAAAAGCGCTATAACCCCCGTCGATAAATTATTTCGGTGCGAGGAGATGATCGGGAACGGGTTATACTCGCGCTCGTAACGAGAAGAAAAAAGGCGCCTAAGTAACAATGGGGCATCTCGGCTTACCGTAGACTGGACACGTACGCAACCAGATCCGCCGGACTGCACATCTGTCAGTTTTATCGGCGCAAATGGCCAGCGCTAAATCACTATACTCGCGTGGTGAAATTCGCCACGCCCTGGACATCGAAGTACAAGTTACATAGAAAAGAGCTGCTGCTCATCCCCTAGTGTCCAGTAACGAGCCGCTCATAAATTCATAGACCCACACACACACACACACACACACACACACACACACGCATGTAGTGGACACACGGGTGAGGCGCAGAAATCTCTCCACTTTTGGAATCGTCGTTGTCGTCGTCGTCGTCGCTGCAGCCTCTCGGTTTCCGGTTCGCAATTTATGGACCAAAGTCGCTCGGCAATTATCGCGTCGACCGCTAATTGGAGGGACTTCGCGCGTTGCGTGTATGTGTGTGTGTGTGTGTGTGTGTACCCAAGTGACTAAACTGCTGCGAGAGGCAGGAAACTCGAGCAAATTGTCAGAAACTCTTCTTTTATCATTCCACTCCTTCCTCTTTTGCGGGATGCAGCAGCAGCAGCAGCCAGTGGCTCGGGCTTGATTTGATTTTCTTGAGGAATGCGAGCGCGCAGCGTCATCGCACGGAAATTGTTTATTTGCGACACGCGTCTTCGTCGTTGCTCCACATTTAAGCTTTACTTTGCGAGTGAGTTTAGGTTCCCTCGTTCTACCGAACGATTAACTTATTTCTATTGTTTTGTTTGTTTGTCTAAAAATAAATAATCTTTGTAGAACGTCTTATCCTACAAAATTAATCATATTTATTTCGTGCGAGCTGTTACTGAAATAAATGTGATCGGCGATTTCGTTATTATAGTATAAGCATATACAACGCGCGCAACACGATAATCATTCGATGCTATATAGGCACATTTATTTTGATATTTCAATTTCACGAGCTTCATTACACACGAAACGCCGATATAGCAACAAGTTAATTATTCCGAATATGTTATAAGCATCGAGCGATTATCGCACTCGGTCACGTCACAGCGCACCCGCGACCCAACTACTCATTACTTTCCGCACTAAAACGAAAAGATAATAATGTTCTCGCGATGCTCGACTCCCACCCTAATGTAAACTGTCTTACTTAATTATAGAAACTTTTAACGCGCTATTTCCAATACCGAAGGTACATATGCCGCATTGGTCGCGCGGACGATTCCCTCTTCCTTTTCAGTTTTGAGCGAGATTCCTCGTAAAAAGGTTATAGGGAGCAATAAAGATCCGCGCGCCACCCGTCATTATATCCTGCAGTAGAAACCGAAAATTTTCAAGAGACCCCTCCGAAATGCCACATTACCCGGAATTCCGCGACATCGACACTTTTTACGCAAGCGCGCGCGCGCTACCGCTGCGGTAATGACGATAATCAATTTCCGTTAGGATTATATACCCCGGCGAGTATTTTAACGACCGAACTCTCCGCGTTCTTCTCGCGTGTTCCGAAATAGTGGCAAAAATCTCCTTCTCCCACCCGCGAAACGAGGAGGGGCACACCAAAAAAAAAATCCCTCCGAGACGAAAACAATAAAAAAAAAAAGGAAATGAATTTTACGAGGTACCGCGGCACTCGCGCGCTACGTAAATTACCAGCTCGCTCTCGTATTACTCGACTTTATAATCGTTCGATATATGCATAGAGGCACACGGAGATATAGTGTGTGCGTTATAGCAGAGGGGCTAGCAGACCGGATAATTTCATTAGTTTGAGGACCCCAAGAGCAAAAGATAGAGATAACGAATATAACTGTCCCACGGGTCGATGCTGCTTCTTGTTACAACGCACATAATCGTACGCCTTGTGTGCGTGTATTTGATTATTTTGCACGTGCTTTGTTGGTGTTTTCGTTTGTATACGGGTAATTAGAGAGTTGTGGAAAACGATAGACCGATTATTGAGATGAAAATTTACGAGCTGGTATGGTTATAGCTGGTGAGAATAATGTTGTATTCTTTCAATGTTGAATATTGTGGGATGGATGAGGTCACGTGTGTCAAGGTCCGTTCCAGGCAGGAATCCACGATTGAATTACTACCGAGATATTTTGGCAATATACTAAACTGCCTTTAAGTTGAATTAATGTTCAGAATTTAATTTACGATAAAGCCAATCTACGATAAGTTCCGTATAAATCATCCAAACGAGCTCCACCGTGAAAGTAGCCTCGGTATATCTGGCAACTGGAATTTGACTTTTCCACAAAACGAACGATCGATAGACGAAGAAGAAGCCAGTATATACACGTCGGTTATCCGCGCAGCGAATCGTTCCGCTCATCATCTCCTCCTCGAAACCAGTCCAAAGAAACAAAAAGCCAGAGGAAAAATGCCCCGGCAACGAGATGAAGTAAGAAGGAAAGAGAAGAAAAAAAAAGACGTGGAGGGGAAAAAGATTCGTTCCCAGATGAGAAAGGCAGCGGGAATCAAGCGGGAGAGAAAGAGCGAGAGAGAAGATGGATTGACAGGAAAGAAAAAGCGCGATAAAACCTACGCAACTTCTTGTCCTCGAGGCCTCCTCTCTCGCACGCGCGCACTAGACTTGATATATACATCGGCGAGGACGAGGTAACGCGTTTTCTCCGTACAGAAAATGTATAATCGGTAGAGAGCAGATGGGGCACTACGAGCACTACGAGCTGCGCAGCTTTTCCCAATACTTTTTCACAATGAAAAACTATAAGCTCCTGTTTGCTTTTCTCCCGACGTCTCGGATTCCAAAGAACGTGAGTTTCGCTCTGGGATACCATCACGCTAAAATTAGCGCTAACGCAAGGACAAAATAAAAATTAATCTCTCGGCTGATTTACTAGATTCGTTTTCACAAATCCAGAGTATATTCGTCATGAAGCGGTGACATAACCTCACCATTTGACATCATTAAAGATCGCCGATTATTTACACATGGCGCTCTCAACTATATATACATATACCATATATATACTCTTTTTACTCGAAGCAGCACCAGTGCAGCGCGCGCGGACTCGCTCATGCAGCTCGCATTAAAAGCGGTGACGTATTGAAAAATTTTTGTAGCCCCACCTTCCCCTGCCAACTCGCGTGGGCACTTTGTGTGCGCATGTGCATATGGGCGCCGCGATAGAGAGAGAGAGAGAGAGAGAGAGAGATACTGTACAGGTGTATGTGCCTCTCTCTTTCTCTCCGTGGCGCTCCTTCGGCCTCATGCAGAACCCGAGGCGTACGCTCTCGCTCTGTCGTGTATATATATATAAGTATACGTATAGCGGGGCTCGAGCTTTTTTTCAGCTTCTTTTTCTTCCCTTTTCCGTCGTCGTCGCTGTCGCGGGATACGGTAAGCTGCAGTGTGCTGCGGTCGCTCGAGAGCCGAGATATCTCTCCTTTCTCCCATTGGTCCGGAGGCTGGAGCCGCCGCCGCCTCGACTGTACGCGATGCGGTTTCGCTCAGCTTCCCTCGCTTTGCTGCGAAAGTTCCTTTCTTTCTTTTTGACTTCTGCCATGAACGGCTTAGGATATCGAGAGACTTTTCAGCTTTTTACAGAACTATACTTCAGTCTAAATTACATGTTTTTATAACGATCACGCAAGAAACTGTTATATTTTTTCGTGGAGAATTTTAGTTAATTTATCTCTATAAACAATTAAAATTAATAATATGTTCAGCTAGGCCAGCATTTAATTTTCAATCTCGAAACATCCAATAATAATATCTAGCGCAATAACTCAGCCAATTTGACAGCAGCTTCCCAATCAAAAGTCGATTTCTAAATTGAATAACATAAAGCTTGTACAGCAGCACCGAACAATGCAATAATTCCTTACCGCTCGACTATATCAAAACTACACTTTTTTATTATCTGCACTAAGCAGTCGCTAAAATTACACAGTTCCAACTTACACGCGTATAGCACACACACGCACACACACTCGGTAATGCAGTCGGTGCCGTTGTGTGTGCGCGCGCGCCTTGATAAGGTAAAAAGCCGCCCGAAGGAGAGTTTATAGTAGCGCTATATACCGCGGTTATCGAAAACACGATCGGTCGCTATATACATGTGCGCGCGCGGGCGACCGAGCGGTGCATGTGTTATATACGCTGTTCACTGCCGCGATAAATACGCGATCGGACACCATCCGCCCTTCACCCGCCGCCGCCACAGTACCGTGTAATAGTTGCTTACTGGGTCAAGCCGAGAGACCGAAACACACTGCACACACACACACACACACGTGTTGTATATATATATATATATATGCGCGCGAACAATGGCGCGTTCTCACTCTTTCGCGGGACTTTTTCGCTCCCTCGATCGGTGCGCCCAGCCAGCCAGTGTAAACTTTCGAAAAGTTTAACAGTGCGAGCGATCTTGAAGGCTCCACGTCGTTCGTTTCTTCCTCTTTATCATTTTTTTTGCTTTCTGCGGCATTTTTGAGAATTTTTCGCTCGGTGGCGCGGTGATGATTGAGATCTGCATCGAGATGCGAGGATCGATTGAGAGGAAGCTCAATTTTTTTATTGCGCTGCTTCGACGCATCGATATGGTTCTAACTTATGTTTTCAGTTTGTTTATTAACTTCCGACAGAAATTATTCGATTCCAGAATTTATTTCTCGCTATACGTGTTTGATAACATTATCTTTAGATTAAACTACTTTAATTCAATACTCAAATTATTAAGAAGAAACTTCTTTGAAATTCAATTTTACTCATCATGAATTGAACGCATTATAAACTGAAACGATTTATTATTGAAGCATTTCGTTTTTACACATCAATTTACATTATTGATGGAATTTTCAAATACAACTCGCGGCGCATAAGCGATCGGCGGTTCGCGGAAAGTTTTTTGTTTTAAAAAATGAATACATATAACAGTATTCGAAATTGCTCGGGAAACTCAGACCCCCTCGGTGGCTTTAAAACTGTTATATATGTTTCCCGCAAAACCGCGCGCGCACGCTTCACATAATATCCCCGCAACGAAGAGGAAGAAAAAAGTGAACTTCTCTCTCTCTCTTGCCACTTCGATTCCGTTAAAAATATCGAATGACCCCTCGCTCCTTTTATCTATAAAAAAGAGCGCAAGTTTAAAGTCGCAACGATGTGTACGCCATCGCGACGCTATGCCAACTTTTTCCACGCGGCGTCCTTCTCTCCTCGCGAGTGCGCCCTTCCTTGCACACACGCACACATGTACACACAAACACACGGTTCTCCCGTAATTACGCCCCGAAGGATTTTCTCTCCGCTCGTGTAGACACACGCGATATGCGAGCGATTCGTGGAAAGCCGCCGCTGGAAACCCTTTTCTCTCCTCTGTACACGTATACACATACACCTCCAGGACTCGCGATATGTTTAAAAAAAAAAAAGGAAGCAAAGAAAGAAAGAAAGGAGGGAAGGTCTCACGTGTGTGTGTGTGCGTGTGTAGCGTTGGTGCGAAAGCGTGCAGATGGACAGATGGATAACTATTATCGTGAATGCGTTATTATTATTATACATATATATATATATATCGTACGGGCGAGTGGTGTGTATACGGAAAGTGCGTGTGTGTATCGATGCTACCTGCACTCTCTTTCTCTGCCTCTCTCGCTTATCCTGAAATATTCATGTGCGAATAATCGGCTTCCGTTATTATTATATATGTATGTACACAGACGAAGACGTATGCGCGTCGTCGTCGTCGTCGTAGTCTTGTGTGCGGTATCGCGTACGAGCTATCGCCACCTCGTTTTTTTTTTACGTAACAGGACAAATTCAATTCTAAAATGCTATAGCAATACTTACGATGCACGAAGTATATACATAGCGAGCTATTATCGCGCTGAGGAAATTTCGCGGATGGCTTGCGAAATTTATAGCTTCCCGATTACCGTGGGCCGATACTGACTTGTACGATGTGCGAAAAGCCGATATCGATTATTAAATTGTTATTCAATTATTATATTACATTATCAAAAGCTGATCAATGTCAATAGATGTAATAAAACAATTTTAAATATTTAATATTCCACTAATGTGACACTGTCTAAAATTCAAACTTATGCTAACGAATATTAAAGCCCGCACTATTCCTTAACAAACATCTTTATAACCGCTGAAAAATTAAGTGTCTCAACGATGCATAAATCCTGGCGCAAAACGGCTGCTAAATAAATGATCGTCCTCATGCAAAAATCATCCTCTCATCATCGAATTCATACAAAAATCATCATGCGTCATCAAATTTTCACACGCACACATACACACATAGACACTCCCGCGGTTCAACTTATCGTTCGCAGAAAAATCGTGTACCGGCGTGAGCGCGAGTATATACATATATAATATACGCGAGAGCCGTTAACCAGCGAGAGAAAGAAAGGAGCTTGCGGTAAATAATCGAAAAGCATAATATACTCAGCGCGCGGCAGTGTAGCTTCGCCGTTATCGATTTCGAGGGCACGAGCATTATAATATCGGTCAAGGCGATCTTTTTCGCATACCCCAGAGCGAGCTCGTATACACTTTCTTGCTCTCTCTCTCTCTCCCTCCCTCCCTCTCTCTCTCTCTCTCTCTCTCTCTCTATCTTTCTTTCTTTCTCGACAAAAATCACGATCCTCGCCACTTATATAGCGAGAAGAAAAAGGTACACAATAGCACGTAGGGACGAAAAAATGCTCGTCGCGAAGGAAAGAGGAGCCGTGTGTGTCTATACACCTTTTTTGCTTCTTCTATGCGCATATGCAGCATTGAGGCTCGAGCGACGATTACTTTTATCAGTCACCCCGACTATCTCGTCGCGTTGCTGCCTCCTTAGGCTACTTTAACCAGGCCGGTGCGCACGCGTGTTGTGGAGATACTAATATGTCTCTATTTGCTATACTTCTGCTGGTGCTATTGTACAAAACTATCGCGAAGACTATGCAGCTTTGTATACGATGCGCTGAGTATATTTTATGAGATGAAAGTTTCTAGATTGAAACAACGATGAATTTTCGTTGGATTGCGTGTGTATTAGTGAGAGATGTGACAATCGATGTTCAGAGGTGAACTTGATTGCTTATGCTCTAAAAATCGTCTTATACATACCAAAGTGCTAACAATACTCATCGATATCGTTGACTTCATTCGCCTCTAATAAATGCCTCTTCTGACCAAATAACACTTCGCCACCCTAGCTTATTATCATTCGGTTTACTTTAGCCTCGCTCTCAAAGATTTAACCGAAAGTTACAACCCCGAAGAATCCATACTCCGGAGTTACGATGTTACAACGTCGAATAGTTTGCCAAGGCGACATCGGGGTCCGAATTACCATCGAGGAGAGACCTTGTCCGTGAATCGAGTTCACCGTTATTACAGTTATACAGCAACGTCTGATTACCGATACGCTGGTAATTTAGCCCGGCCAACCGCACATTAGTGACCCTTTAAGGACTGTTCTAGACTCTCTCTCTCTCTCTCTCTCTCTGTTCGTACGCGTAAACGCCATGTAGCGGTGAACGTGCTTGTCCCTCTACCCCCTTTGCTCTCGCGAATAAGCGCTGATGATTTTCGACGAACGAATCAGTGGCCGCGGAGTTGGTAGATTGTGGGATGAGATATATGCTGATGCACGATGCTGTACACTGGAAGCGACTTCTTTTTTATGAGACGTTCGGGCTTCCAAGAATCAGTTTCAACGGCTTAAACTGAAAGTTCATTGAAAAATGTGAACATGTAAGGGATGAATAATATAAGATTTTGATGATGCAGGAATACTTTTGACTTGGCAAACGTGTAATATAGTCTGCATTGTAAAAATTTATTGAATTTTGTTAGCATATTTTTACTGTTCTTCAAAGTTTCAAACTTAAAGATTTATCCATGTACCAAAATAAGTATTCATCAATACTATTAAAAAATAATTCTCTATTTCTGCTAATTGCAGAAGGTTAGAGTTTTGAAATGGAGTTAAATTGGTAGGTGAGAACGGCTGATTACCTTAATTCAATTTTTGAACTTTTATGATCAAATTTACATGGGATGACCGTATGGATACATCTTAATGTCTCAAAGTCATAAAACTTTCTACAAACACAGTTATTATTAATACAGATACAGTCAGATTTTTACCAACAAAGAACGTATACTATTCACGTACTTACCCGTTCCATCTACACATGCACAAATTTCTCGAAAGCTGGCCTATTATCGTTCGCGCGGTTGATACATATAAACATAATACGAGTTCGAAAAGAGACACGTACGTCCGTTGAGCCTTATTCTATTATATATATTGGCTTGTGTATCGCAGCCAGTCGCGCGCGACTCGGACAAATGGAAAAGTTTTGCGCGATGGCACGCGATCTCTTTTATACGTATATATATATATATATATATATAGGTGGTATATACGGCGGGGACGATCGACGAGCTACTGCTGCTGCTTCTGGCTGTTGGCGTGTCTAGGCAGTTTTGCCTTGTTGGCTAGACTTTTTTGTTTCCCCGGGACCCGAGTCGTGCATGTGCGAGTTCCTCCTTCCAGACTCTTTCTCTCTGATTATTGGCTCTCTTTTTTTTCTTTCGACATATATATATATACATGGACGAATTCGGTTGACGATATGACAGAGGACTTTTGCCGACGCACGCGTCAGACTTACCAATCGTAATAACACGATGGTGTCTCTTCTTCCCTTCTCTTTCTTTTTAGTAAGGGAACTGTTGCGTGGACTGTACAGCTGCTAATTTGCAGGGATCACGACTGCGATCATTCGATTGGTATAAAATTACTGAAATTTCAAGAATAGGCCTGGATCGTCTGTAAATAGAACGCGCAGCGTTTGAATAGACAATCGTGACGATGATTATGATGATGATGATGATGATTTGACATTTAAATGAGCAGAAGTCAGTGGCTCATAAACCGTTCAACGGTAACAGTTTCATTTCCGAATGGTTATTTATGACAGCGTAAGAGTGCATTTGTGCTCTTAAAGAACACGTTTTGAAGACCAAACTTTCGACTATGGTGTATCCAAGAGCTTGGTTCTCGCACATGTAGTATATTTTCTCCTGCATTTACTCCAACTGCATTGGTATTTGCGCAGCAAACGAATCCTATTCCGCAGAAAAAGCATCAGTCATATTCGCATCCATCAAATGAAACGTCGCTTGCATTCGCAGAAAGCAGAAGAAAAAGCATCGCGGCATCGGACATCAGCAAAAAAGTGCAGTAAAATCACAGACAGGTAGCCGAGTAGCGCAGCAGCAGGAGCAGCAGGAGCAGCAGCAGCAGCCACAATTTAATCACGACAATCACGACTATAGAAACTCGCATAAAGTACCGAGGAATCTAAGGTCAGCTCCGCGTCGGTATATATACGCGATAAGAAATACGACCTTCCCGCAATTAATACCCCACAGTTCCCCTGACCATTTTTTCCCCATTTTTTTACCTTCCATCCGTGACTGCCAACTCGGTCGACTTCCCTTTTTTCTCTCTCCTTATTTCCTTCGAGTCGCATACACTGCACTGGACAGAGAGCAGCTAGCGGTGCTCGAACCTCTCGCGAGATATATAGAGAGCATAAAAGACCCCGCGCGCGCGTCTTTCTCTCTCTCTCTCTCTCTCTCGTTCGACTTCTTCTTCTTCTTCTTCTAGCGACGCTTAAATAATAGCAAGGCTCATTATATCGGCGAAACGAGCGCTGGTGCGCAGAGCCGCCGCATACACACACGTACACACCGCGAAGCTCCCGGAAAATTTTCCAAAACCATTATGGAAATGAGTTAGAAACTCTCGGACGCAGGCAGCGCGAGAGTCCTAAAACACAATTGATTTATGTACTCGTCAGGGGAGCGCGAGCTACACATACCGCGGGTGAAAATCTCGGAAGCGACGCTCTCTCGGAAGGTACAAGGATAAGGACGACGGGCAAGGATCGTTTTCTTCTCTATATATGCGCGCGTATATATACATATATGAAGGAGGAAGAGGAGGAGGAGGAAGAAGAAGAAGAAGCAGAAGAAGGAGAAGAAAGAGAGGCGAAGCGAGAGCGCGCGCAAAGGAATGGGTCAGCGAGCCAGCCGGCCAACACACACTTATACGCTACACGTACACACAAGACAACAGCAAGGTTCGCGAGTACGGGGTACACATTATTTCAATGTTGGCAGTAATGCCTGTTATTAAGCGATGATAATGATTGGTATTATCGCGGGGGTAGGGAGTGCAGGAGCAGCAGGAGCAGCGGCGGCAACGGCGGCAGCGGCAGCAACAGCAGCAGCAGCAGCTCCGACGCGGTAGCAGCGGATATAAATCATCCTTACTTCCTTCTTTGCCTTGGCAGCGCTCTGCAGCAACTGCGAGTCTCTCTCTCTCTCTCTCTCTCTCTCTCTCTCTCTCTCTCTCGCTTGCTCGCTCTTTCTCGCGCGCGGTTTCGTATGTGTCGGTGCACGTAGTTATACATATACACACAAGGGAGCGAGAGATCTCCATGCCAAGAAGCTGTAAATAACAGGCGAGTTGCCCCTTCGCGTCGTTGCAGGGGCAAACGCACGACCAGGCCTAGAATATGTTGCGGCGATCGGTTGTACAGGGGAGGTAGGATCGTGTGGTAGAATTTATTGGTATCAAGCGGTTGGGCTTCATGATTGGTTGAGATGTGACAATTGGTGGTGCGCCAGCTGATAAAGTTGTCGTGACTATTCTGGGTTATCGCGATTATTGGCATCTTGATGTACCCGTTAACGTGTGCTGTTTATCGGGGGATGGGTGTACTGGCTTGTAACTTGAAAATGCTTCTGAATTATAATACCATTGGATTTATGCACAGCATTGATTAAGTTGTGGTGTACGTGTATTATCAAGAGAGAAAGAGCGAGAGGAATGATCAGTGATTGAGTATATCTGGAGGATATGATGAGATCGAATTGGAGCTTTTGCATTCGAACTCAACACAGTAGTACTCACAGACGTAGAAAAGCCTTAGCAATGTTTCATCGTGGCTCAGGGCGACAACATCATCTTTCTTCACCTCAAACGGAAAAATCGTCGAAGTAATGCACTTCGGAAGCATAAATTACAGTTAGCCTAATGATCCCTCTCGTCCCTATAACCTGAATTACATCTCAACCCCTGCAAGACTCTGTCATCTATTACCGATTTCCCATCCTCCCCCCGCTCCGTCAGATGATATCTCGCAATAATTCAATAATCAACACCACACCATACTCCAGTTCATGATTTACAACCTGTGCTATCGCCAAATAGAGATACGCAACACGCCAACGTCGAGCTAAGGCAACACCACAAAGGCAACATCGAGGAAGTAAACTCGCGGGTTTCCATCTTATAATACACCCGAGGGCATGATGCTTAGCTAGAAGAGAAAATCGTTCGCTCGTTCCCCCCCTTTTTTTCTTTCCTTTCCTTTTTTGCACTCTCCACCTATTCGTTCTCACTCGTACGCGCGCTCGCGCGCACGCATTACGCATCTCGTTAGCGTTCACGCGCAGCTCGAACACTCGGGCGTGTTAACGAGTACGTGTGCAGCAGCAGCAACAGCAGCAGCAGCAGCCAGCAGGAGTGCACGCGAAAACCCATGATTTTTGCTTTTACGGAATCGCGTACAGGTCTTTGATGATGGCTCGCGCTGCACATTTCCCACGAGCGTCGCTGCTGCAGCCACGGCTTAAGGATAGGGACTAAAGGCCCCTCGGGGGCACGTCATTATTTCGATCAACTCTCTCTCTCTCTCTTACTCGCGCGTGGCTTTTCCTTTAATCCTAGATCTACTGGGTGCGCACGCGTCTACGGGCTTTTGCCGTCGAATAAGCGGATTAATAAGCGATTCGTCGCCTCGTACGACGATTGCTGCTTATACACGACCTGTTTTGCGAAATTGTGCGTTGCCGCGTTTTTCTCCTGATTACGTGGTGTCGGATTCGTGAGTCTCAATGACCTGAGGTTTACCGAGCTGTATATATATATATCGATGGTATAAGCGTGCTAACCGAAATACGTCGATTATCGAATTGTTAAAGTAACCGTATCGACGTCGATCTGCATCAGATAAGCCTAACCGAGCTCGTTGCATATTCTAATTTATTGTAATAGAGTGCGAAGTAGTAAAGAAACAACCTTAACCCTTTTTCCTAGAGCAACGATTCTCCACTTTGACAAGCGACTGCTCCACTTCGATCGCATCTATATACCGCGTTTAAACAGTCGCCGCAGTTTGTACTTCTACGAAAGGCGATTGGTGATTTTTCGATCGCTCGTTTCGCCTTGATACAAAGGAAATTTTCATCGGGGCAATATTCGCGGGAGAACTAATTGTAAGAGGCGAGGGTCAGACAGGAAGATAGGCGAACGACGGCGCTGACCGAGCGAAAAGCCCAAAAGCGAGAGAGCCGAGAGAGTAGTCGCTATGGATTATATATTTATATATATATACATACGGGAGAACGAAAACGCAAAAGAGCCGAGGCGCATACACTGTGTGTATACCTGGTAGTACGTGTCTGTGTGTCTGGGTGGCTGTGTATAAGTGTGTGGATGTGTGTAGCGCGTCGTAACGGTAAGAGGGCGAGGGTAAGGTGGAACGCCCACGCGTATCTCGATCTAATAAATTCAACATTTCGCCGGTAAATCCGGGACCTTCGAGGCCGTTCCCCGGGAGAGAGTGAGAGGGAACACAGGCGAGGTAAAAAGCAGAGAGAGAGAGAGAGAGAGAGAGAGAGAGAGAGAGGAGAGAGACGGGGGCCTTCTTCCTGAACCCTTCAACAACGCGCGAGGAGAGAGAAAGAGAGAGAGAGAAAGATAGTCTTTCGCATACATTTATTCATAAGCCCGCGGCCCCCGAGAGCTGAATTTCCAAAGCACACGTGAGAGTTAGAAAAGTCTCTCTTACTCTCTCGGAGTTTGTACGTAATAAAGGAGGTAAAAAGGTCGAGGAGTGATTTGCCTCGATTACATAAACGATGACGGCCTTTTTCAAGCACGTATTTGCTTTTTCACCTCGCGAGCGCGCAGCGGCGTTAACGATTCCCGTTTTTCCAGACCTCGCACTCGTTTACTCCCTTTCTCCGCGACAGCTCTTTGCGCGTCGCTTATCCTTAACAAAACACTCGTTCGTTCGCACTGTGCACTTAACGAAAAAAAAGAAAGAAAAAAGAAAAGAAAAGATGAATTACGACCACGGAAAGTGTGGTGCATCTGAGAGTGAGAGAGAGAGAGAGAGAAAGAAAGAATTGTGACAAACGGTTTGACGAAAAGAAAGAAAGAAGCGCGTGGTGCCACAGCACATGGCGCGCGTGGCCTTTTGCGGTAAAGCACGCCCGAATCGTCCGGATATTCCGCGAACGAAAGCCGCTGGCCGCGCGTGTCACACACTGCAGCAGCAGGCCCTGTGCAGGAGAATCTCCCGATCTGGTGGTCCGATATATTGTGCCAGGCGAGGGACGAAGAAGAGGAGGAGAAGGAGGAGGAGGAGAAAGAAGAGGGTCAGCGAACTGCATCGATAAAAAGCCGGGGAATTTGCAAAAATGAACAATTATAGGAATTCAGAGTAGAATCTCGCTCACTTTCTTATTCGAGAGAGAGCGAGAGAGAGAGAGAGAGAGAGAGAGGCAGATGGAAAGGAGAGGGGCGCAAGCGCGCGAGTAGTCGGGCTCGTTTGAAGTCGTTTTCTTACCTTCTCCTTTCTTCGACTCGCTGCTGAGCTGCCGCGCCGCCGCGCTTCTGCCCACCTCCTCTCTCTCTTTAAGCCATCCATCTTTTGCCCCTCCGCTGTATGTCTTGCATCTGATTTCGAATCTTTCATATAACGCCTGTCTCTACTTATACACCGCGACTACCGCGCGCGAAGCCACTTTTACACGCTTCAACTGGCTTTACGGGAAATTAATTCACCCTCGGGAATTTTTCACGCTTTGTCGATATAGTGCCTCGGACAACACACGAAAATAATATTCGTCTGTTTCGAAAAAATATTTATATATACATATATATATGGAGCCCGAGGATTGAAAGAATACTTTACGAGCCGCGTGCATTATATTATGTACTGGCGGCGCTCGAGATATAGATTTTTTATTGCGCTTTAAGATGAAAATGAATATGGGCCGAAGGTGGAGTAATGGAATGAAGTCACTTAACCATCGCGATTCTCGGCCGATTTACCGCGGCGGCACCACCTGAGTTTCTGTGCAGTGTCGGGGGATTAAAAGGCAGGAGAGTATAGCGGTGCCCATAACGTCATTACTTTTTATGCGCTACATCGAATTTTCGTCGATCATTAAAAGCTTATTAAGATTTATTTAACGATCCCTTAAGTTTCCTCCATCATTGCTGTATGTATACACGAAAGTCCCAAATTATGTGGTAGCCGTGAGCATCAATTGCGCATTAATCGGCTGTACATCTACATTGGCATACACCCGTCATTAATTATTGTCGATACGCAATTTACCAAAACTCTTTTTCTTTAGCTTGATATAACTAGTGCAATAAAAAGCTGTTGATTTACATAATTAATGCATTAACATTGACACACGCGTTCAATGACGTGTATCGCGAATTTTTTTTTATTAACAAAACAATTATATAGATTGGCCCTCAAAACGTGACATTTCGAATTTCTAGTAATACCGCACAATTTAATTGATTGTGTTATTTTGTTTAAAAGCAAAATAAACGAATCCTTTAGCCGAACTTTCTCTAAAAACGTCACCGAGCAATAAATAATGTTATCTCACGCCTGCTCCTATTGATGCGAGCGAGAATTTTTCCAATCAAAGCTTATCAAGCTATATCGCTGGACAAAAAAGAAAGGAAGAAAAGAGAAAAACGTCCCGGGTGAAATCATCTGAAACGGACGGATCTAAAAAAAATTTTCCACGCTTATATGCTACACGCGCACTCGCACGTCCTATCTCTCTCTCCCTTTAAAACGAGTTCCCAACCTCGTCTCCCGCAAGATTATTCACGCGCTCACTCGCGAGCGCCTATTTAATTGCGGCGGCGGCAGCTCCTCCCGATAATCGATAAATTATCTATTTAATTTATCGCGGTGAATCCCCCACCAACTCGGAAAATTCAGCCTGTCTCAGCGCAGCTCCCGGAAGAGAAAGAGAGAGAGAGAGAGCGAATACACTCGAAAAATGAGCTGTGCCATGCAGCAGGTTGACAAAAAACGAAGGAGATGGAAGGGAGGGGAAGAAAGAAAAAAAGTGATACAGTAGCGGGACGTCGTCGAGTCGAGAGTCCCTCGCGAATGGAACGTAAGAGAAAAGAGAGGAGAGCGATTACCGATTCTCCTCTCGCCACATATTTCGCGTTCTACAGGACCCCGACGACCGGCGAGGACACGAGGCACGCAAGAAGTAGAGAGAGAGAGGACTTGCCGACATTCGCTCCGGCTGCGTATGCCGTGTTCCCTTCTTTCGAGCCTCTCGCGAGATTCACGAGGACTTTTACGTCGCGGCCGGCTTCGATTTATCGCCGCGCCTTTCGGCTTTGGGATTGATTTGATATTTTCCGCGAGATGCTTTCTTTCGGCGGATAAGGATATGTTTTTAATTAGATATCTTATGGGCTGAATTATCAGTTTTTTTTTCTTTTCGGATTGCGAATAAACGATTCGAGACACGTAACTGTAGATGATTAAAAACTTTGGCAAATAAATTAAGCTAATTTTATTGTAATACTTTAAAAGGCCATCTGAATCTCGCACCGGTGGCAAAAAATCGCCCAAGATCATTGACCGATCTCCAACTAATTTATTAATCAAAGCAAAACTATCAGCACAAAATCCTCGCGTGTTTCAATTATCTCCCAACAGTCAATAAATCCTGGATATTCCAGCCGCAAAAACTCACCCGCAAGAAAGGTATGAAAAAAAAAGGGACAAATTTCGCTGCGTACATCGATCAACGCCTCCGAGGCCTACGTCCCGATAAACATTTCGCCATGTTTTATTCAGCTCGTCAAAGAATACACAAAAAAAAAGAAGAACTACACGAGCATCGCGAAAGTCAAATTCGTTGTCCCGGCCACGGAACAAGGTGCGCAATTGTTACGTCCTCTGCGAAAACGCGCATGAAAAAGAAAAATAAAAAGAAGAAAGAATGTCACGAGAGAGGCACACAGCATGTCGGTAGTTTCAAACGCGAATTCAAAAAGGATTCGGTGTACGAGAGGAGGAGAGATCGTGTGTATATATATGTGTGTGTGTATACACGCAGTGACACTTAGACTCGCGAGTCCGGTTCATTGCGTATTCAGGCAGCGCTTGCGCCAGTTGTCACCGCTGACACATCGTACGTCAAGTCTCTCTTTCTCTCTCTCGCTCTAGTATAAAACAGAGAGAGAGAGAGAGAGGCGCGAGAGGAAAAAGGAGGCTGTTGCTGCTGCTGTATATCTGTATATATAGAACGATGGAAAGGGACGACTCAATCGCAATCGAATTGGAATCGATGGATCGGTGCAGCGGAGAAAAGACGTCTTACTTGGTCTGAGAGAGAGAGAGAGAGAGAGAGAGAGAGAGAGGACAGGGAAGGGAGTCGCGCTCGCATGCATAAGTTGGGCCGAAGGCGAGGCGACGAGCCATGCCAATCAGCATTTTTAATACCGTGCTGCTGGAGAAACTTTGTTGTTGCTGGAAATATAGGTACCGTCAAGTTACGAGGCTTTGGGATGGTTATACACTCGTTACACTGCTGAGATTCGATCAATCTAACTGAAATGGATGTGTACAATTTTTTAGGAATTATTATACCCTCTCAACTAGCTTAGAACTAGCATTAATTTTTCTTGCACGTAAAGTATATAATTTCATTTTCGTAACCGATATAGGTTTTAAAAATGTACTTTTAATACACACTTTGATACTAATTAAAAATTTCGTAAGCGCGGCACATCATTGCAGCTAACTGCGCGGGACAGCCTTTAAAAATCCCGTCCCAACCTGTCAGACGCGTTTTTGTTTTACTCCGTGCGTCGCGTTTTTTTGCCGATGATGGTTGTTAAAAAAAAGTTTAAAGCGCATTAGCCTACATATATATATAGTGGAATCTATACACGGTAAAAGGTCAAGAAGAGTGTGTGTATATAAGTACGGTTTCCCTCGGCTTCCCTTAACCGTTAAAAGTATTAAAGACAGCTTAACCGCCATGCACTCGGGCGGGATGATTAATTGTGCATTCAAAGCCGGCTACGCACAGACACCCAACGCTTTAAGCGGCCATGTCTACAACTTTTTACTCGCTTGATAAATTCGTAGTGAAGCGAACGACAGGCACGAGCCTACGTTTCCATGTATAAAGGAATCAAGTGTTGGTCCAATACTGCAGCATTTGCCTTCCCAATATTTACCTTTTTACCGATCTCGTGATTCAACTAAAAACCTTTGAAATCACGAATGGAGTGAGTAGCATAAGAAGAATGACCCGTAGCGGGGGACTGTAATCATCATTAACACCAACCAACAATCATTCAATAATTATTCAATTTCAGATGTAACTATTATTGCTATTTACGTAAAGCTGGCGATGCCACAGTTTGCCCGAGCAGCAAAAGAAGCATTAATAAGAACAATAAAGTTAATAGAAATGATAATAATTAGTAATTATTTCAATTTCTTCGCCACTTTAGCCACCCAATACTGGTTCCGGTACTAAATCCAACGTTCTCCTGCAGCTCGCGCGCGCCTTCTCGTATACCGGCGGCTCATCTCTCTTTCTCTCTCTCTCTCGCTCTCTCCCTCGATTTTCATTTACTATTTCGTAAAAGGTGTAACGCGTTGATGCCAGAGAAAGAAAGAAAGAAAGAAAGAAAGAGAGAGAGAGAGAGAGAGAGAGAGAGAGAAAAAGAGAGTCTACATGCTATCTCTCTAAGAAGGTGGAGGTCGGAGTGGATCGCCTTGGAGCCCAAAAGGCGCGCGCCCCGCCCACCGTCTCGTCGTCTTCTCTTGGCGCGAGGCTCTGAACTCCGGGGCCCTTTTGCGTTATATTCCTTTCGTTTCAACTGTGTAAATGTATACGAGTGTCGGTGTGTGTGTATATGTGCATACGTGGCGGCTATATTTTTCTCTCCCTCTGCGGCTATAGGTCGGTTATAATATAAGCTCGGCGAGCGTATAGGTTTTATTTGCCTCCAAAAAAATTATTGTTTGTACAAAGCGGACACTGTATTAGCTGTTAAAAAGTTTGACCCGGCGCGCGCACGGCTCGTTTTTCTTGCTTTTCGGACGTGGCGATTGCTTCATTTCGGATAATTAGAGGTTTTTAATGGTAGCTCCTGCCTCGCGAACGCTGATTAGATAATTTGGTAGGGTCGTGATCGATATACACTCCGTGAAAATGATGTTCTCAAAGTTTTCTTTAGTCGGCTGTAGCGTCTGGAGAGCAGAATTTTTCACTTTTCTTTAAACAATCGATAAAAACTTATCATCTACTTATAGGTAATAACCGAAACTTGGGAAACAGTTGATTTCTAATGAAAATTCATCAAATACGCATTAAACTGAATAAAAAGTATACACACGAAAGCCTCGGGATCAAAGAGACGGTACGTCGAACAAAAAAAAACCCCAAAGATTTTACGAAACAAAATGATAAAGCGCTAAATAATTACAGCGCGTGCGCCTACTTATATAGGTGCGTGCAAGATTAGCTCGTGGTGCGTTGCGTGAAAGTTCTCTCGGTATCATGGAGCAAAACAGTACAGCAGGTAATGGGCGATGAAACCGCGCATTGGTTATTTTGATTCAAGGCTAACCTATTGGTCCCCATATCGCATTGTCGTTCGTCCATTGTTGAGGTACGTTATAGTAGTAGGTCTCCATCGCTTTTGTGAATCGGAATCGAGTGTACCCTACATAAGGCTATCGTGTTACCGATTCTCAGGTACCGAGAGGCTGTGGCACAGCATCTTGCGGGGTATGTAAGCGTTCTTTGCTCGCGTGTGTATAAGCCCAATTTTCGAGACGAGCCGAGAGACTCTAGTCCAAATAATAAATTAAACTATTAAGCACGGCGGGAGGGTCCTATACGTCAAAAACAGTAATTACGCGCAAATATATAAGCTTGTTGCTGGTCTTTCAATGCGATTGCTCTTATTAGAGTTGATATCAGTATAGAACTCATAAAATTTCTGTAAAATGGATTGAATTAAGACTATATAAATCTAGATTGATGTTTGGCAAAATGTATTATTGAAAATTTGGAATGTTTATAATATTTTTCTCTATGTGTAGAAATAAAAAATTGATTACATCCGATATTATGTATGTCAAGGTTACATTTTTAATTTAACATAAATGGACATGTTCACTTAGTAATAACACAAAATAAGATGAGTAATTAATTTTTCATCAGTCATTTAAACCTATACCAGTTCTTGATCACAAATCTAACATTGAATAAGATAAATGTTTGTAATAAATAATAAGGAATAGATATGATTCGATTGAAGTAAATGATAATGACAAATGAAATCCGATAATAGTAGGAATAATAATTATGCAATAAATCTGCTGATAAAATACTGTCAATATTATGAAGAATTGATCAAGAATTAGACCTGTGACGTATAATTTATTTTTACGAAAGTAATCAACAATAATTTCTTGACAATTTTAGTCGAAATTAATCGCAACAGTTCTAATGTCGTTTTACAAGCATTGTGATTTCTATACCAGGAAACAAATAAAACACTTGCAATATCTGATAATACAGAAAATTTTATTTCACCATTTGAATCTACGCCGGAGACACTCGAACCTAATGTTATAACGAATATAGTTTAGAGCTTGAGCCACTTTGCATATTTCTCTGGCAATAGGAGTTTTCCGGATTATTGGTTTCATGCATCGTTAATTCGTTTATTGCAACAGTGACTCGAATAATGAAGGAAACGAGAAAGAGAGAGAGAGAGAGAGAGAGAGAGAGAGAAACGGTCTTGAACCGCGGAGTGCATTTAATTTACCACTGACAAAAAAAGGGCGATTATACTTTTTACACTTTATACTTTCTTGTGAAGTATAAAAGTGTTTGTACTCTCGCGTGTACAAGGTATAGTAGAAAAGTCATACCGCGTGCCAAGTGAAAATACATTACAACGTTAATGACGGAATGACGATTGAGAGTTTCAAATATAACTTCATTTTTCTGATATTTCTAATTGAGAGCGAATAAGGTGAATTTATGCAGGAGGGGAAAAAAGTACGACGTCTTGGTATTTCCGCGGAATGCATATTATACGCTGGAACTATGTATACTTTCTTAAGTTTCCTTGACTTTTTCTTGCACCGAAAGAATGTAATTAAATACAATTAATTAAAAATATAGAGATGGCTGCTCTAGACGTATTGAGACATTTAATGAATAGCGGAGAGGCACGAACAAAAAATCTAAGGATGCAATCCTTTGTAGCAAAAGTAGTTTTT
>UELV01165088.1:2834-25006 GCA_900490015.1 Megastigmus stigmatizans | reverse complement strand
GGTTTGCATGATCATTTCTGATCGATTTGATTTTTCTATACAGTGTTGAAAGTGGGCATGAGCAAACGTGCACATTTGACGTTAATGGGTTAACTATTTAAGTAAGGTAAAAAGAATGACGCAAGTATGACTGACAAAAGTTATTATCAAGTAGAATTTACTTTTATACGTGTATATATGGGGGACTCAAACAGGAAAAAACTAATGGATAAATGAGCGGGTTTAAGTCACATAAGAAAAAGATGTAAATTTCACATTTTATATTCCAATAATTATAAAACTAAGTGTACATAAAATTACATAAGATACATATCTTTTACATATATTTCAGCATCGAAGTACACGTTTGGTTACAGAAACCTCGACCAATAAATTTTTTTCGTGGAAAAATGTTCATTTTACGTAGTTTTTTATTGTTTAGTCTATTTATAAGATTTTTATAAAAATTTGAAGCTATTTCGTCGTTGCTACACGAATTCCTTCTAAAGATACGACAAAACGAGCGTAAAGAATTACCGCTACACAAATGATACAAAAACATAATGCAATACTCTCCACACATCTGGGAATACAATCTTTGAAACTTTTTCTCATTCCAATGGTATCGTGTGCAGTTTCTTGTAAGACAATCAAGATGCTGTCTGATGTAGGGCGCGACTCCATAGCTGTCAAAGTAAGTTCCATAGGCTTTTGATCGATGAAAATTGCAATCCAGTGTGACCCCGATTTATCCGATGTATCGATGTTTGGGATTATCGCAGCAGGTAAACTTAAAATTTTCGGTATACGATCAGCCGCATACATAGCTATTGCATTTGCTTTGAGCCCTCAGAGTGCTCGCATTATCTGCTGAATGCTCATTATTATCCACTACAGGGCGTCCAATAGCGTAAAAATCGTCGTCGTCCTCCTCCTCCTCCTCCTCGGGTTTGGTTTCAATTGGCTCAAACTCGATATCGTTGACTTCGTCAACGGAGGCGTTACTCACATCGTCGAAACACACACTGCGCTATCTTTGCTCCTGTTCGTATCTCCAAACGGACTGATAAAATATCTCTGTATTTATAACTGGTACGCTGCTCCAATCCGTCGCGACAAGTGTATACATCCACTTTCTTACTTGATGTGTCCGTTGCAGCGCACAAAAATCTTTTTTATACTTAAAATTTGTTTGCGCATGTGCAACACACACGCATACCGACGGGAATAATCGTTCAAGCTTTTGAAATGACGATTGATATTTTTCAATATTTATCACTCAGCGCTCCGTCACTGCTTCTATAAAACACGCTTTTTCATACCCGCGCACAAAAATTCTGTTCGCACTTTTAAGGATATCGCGTAGCAGATATTGTATTTTCACAAGCGACACTTGTCCATCATACCATTCAAAGCCGTGCATCTCAAGCGTGCAATAATTATTGGTTTGTTGCACATCTCGCGGTAATTTCGAAAAATCACGCGGCGGTGACACTATCCAAGGTCCGATCACACGATCTTGGAGAGACACTATCGCAACTTTTTTTGGTAAAAACTTTTATTCCGAGTCGCGAAAACCCTGTATGTCAATGACAAAGTCCATGATGAAATGCGTGGGGCGAACGATGACTGTGTGGAGTCTTGCTCACCAGGCCTCGTATATACGAGTATATCCGTCCTTACCCCCACCATCTTAGGCGCTGAAATCCGTTACAATTTGCCTGCTCGAGTCGATCTCCATGTTATCGTACTCGGCATAAACAATACAGTTTATCGTGCTCTGCAGAGCTTCGTCAAATCGCGCCTCTAAACGTATGCTGTCCGATCGCACGAGGTTCCAATGCGACGCGCAGTGCGCCGATAAGTGTGGCGTAAGATCAAAAGCATTCAAAAAGAAGCCTCTTTAATAATTGAAACGATTAATTCCGTTACCTTCATTGAGAAAGTGAATGCCTGTGCCCGAAAATAGCGTATGAAAAGCATCCACGTATAAACTATTGGCCCCCGTGAAACGACGCTGTAGCAGTTTACTCGGCACTTACGTACCATCTACGTACAGAGACAGATAGTTTATAGAAAAATATTGAAAATTAAACGGATTAAATTTGCGATTTCCATTGAACGCTTTGTTACGAATCCAGTAATGATTTGTATCGGCAATTGACCAAGAATGATGTTATCCAGAGTATCGCCAAGTATGCCTGTGTGCATGGTAAACGACTTGACCTCGACACGCGTAATCGGATACTTGGCAGTCGTCTTGGCCAACGCATGTGCATACGCTAGTAGAACGCTCGGACTGATTTTTACGCGCCACACGAGAAGCGTCGCTTCCTTAATGTTTACACTGAATTTACCGTTGTCGGAGTCGTCCATCAAACAGAACGCATTTTTGCTGCGTGTAATGCGAACTCTCATCTATATGCCATTGAGCAGCATCTAGTCTTGGTTGAATATATCGCAATGCAGATGACCAATCATATCGAATGTCTTGCCGCCTAGAGTGAAATATTGCCGCTGTTCAGGACCGAAATTTTTGTCTTCAGCTTGATTTTGCGGTGTTGCTTCGAAGGCTTCCGGTGTGTCATTGTACCAAAGACTCGTCAAGTGCGATGTTTCAGCAGTGGGTGATTAATTCAGCAACGATTCAATGTACGCACGGTACGGATAAACGTTATTAGGCGGTGAAACAAGTATTTGATTTAAAAAACAGCGACTTGATTGAACATAGAGTGCCAAAAATTATTAATCGGTGCAACTTTGACATTTTCCGCTTCTGTATCCGCTGGTATAATTCTTGCCTGAATGTATAACGTTGGGTGCACGATATCTAAATAATGTTCGCTTGCGCTCGGAATGACGAATTCTATAGGCGTGTCACCTTCATCGCTGAGCGAAGACACAGGCTTGTAAAGTAAAAAGCTGCTGTTTTCGATGAATGTTTGCGTGGACGGCAACGAAAAGAGATTCAGCTCGCTGGACATGCATTCCGAAGAATGGGAATGTAAAAATGCCATATTATTTAGGGCCAAATATGTCTTCGATGCTTCTAAAACTTGGTTTCTTCTTCTTCCTTCTCACTGCGCTCCTCTTCTTTCTCACTGTACACCCGTGTTTATTTTTCTTGCGCGCTGCTACCGTGCGAACTAATACGCATGTCTTTTTCGACTGACGCCTGCACTCGAGGGCGCGTGATTTATAACCGAAACCTTTCATTATATCTGCGATTTTGTCAACTGCCTTCCTCTTCAATTTTTTTCCAGACTCTCGAGTGCGAGTTTTCACGGCCTCTTTGAAATTAGATCCGCCACTAACGTCGTCCAAAACGTTCATACCTGCGCGCACGGCCTCTGTTCCCACAGCTTTAGCGCCACTTGCTATGTAAGGCAGTATTCTGCGAAATAATCCACCTAAGCACGCCCTCACACCGCGACCTCTTTGAAAATAGGACCCCGTGAAAACGTTTTTCACACCACCTCCGCCACCTATCTGATCCTCCAATGTAATGAATATCGAATGTAATGACTCATTTCACAATCCGACTGCTTACCGATTACGCCTAAAATGAAGTGTAACGGTCAAGGTTCCGTATTCGAATGGAATGCGTCGCCCTCGCTGACCTCTTATATCTATAATGACATCGTGAAAGCTGTGATACAAAAGCGGTATGTAATGAATTGGTGCAAAGTGACGCACGACGTTACAGTCAAATTGATATTTAGAACTATCGAGCGATACGAGTCGTAAGAGAGCCGTTTGTGTGTCATTAACCGTGTACGGCTCGCATTTCTCTGAGTAAATGTACAGCTGGTCGGGTATCGCTCGAGCGAGCGAAGCAGGTCGATTGCCCTCAATGACCCATGGACCCTCGTGGACGTCGTAAATTTTTTTTCGTGCCTCGGGTCTTCGAACCCAAATATGTGTCGAATTTTTTCATTTAAAATTGTGGAGTGAGACTGCTCGCAGTCGCATTTTCTATGTATACCGTAGTAGCCCTTACGAGATTTCAGCGGTTCGATCATCTGATGCGCGTAATCATCGTTGACTCTGTTTATCTCGTCGGCGAGCTGCTCCAACGTTTTGTAAAGACCGCTTGGAATATGACACGTGTCTTGAGTGATTTCATTATCGTGCTCGGATTCAAACATATAAGACGCCTCGGCCTCTTGAATGTGCACAAATGTACAGGGCACATGAATTTTGACAAGTCCAACGCTCCACTGCCCGTGCAACTTTATCTCACGTTGCAAGTGTGTGGTGAAGCAGGCAGTCGTGTTATCGGTAAAGTACATCATGCTACTGTTACTTGGTAAAGCCATGTAAAACTGGTCTTGATTATCCATTGTCACTCCAAATTTTGTTCAACTCACTTGCTTTTATCCACGAATTGAATTTGTCCAGATATCCCACCCACTTTACGAGGACTTGCTTGTTGGCTCCACGCCCCTTTATGCGAATAACGCTTTCTATCTTGAATTCCTGGTCACCCGCTAGATGTTTTTTACCCACGATGAATAACTCTTCGGTATAGAAAAATCCGTCGATAACCTCATCATTCAAGTCTTGCAAAACATAAGTGTATAGATGTTGACGTTGCGTAACTCTATAAATCTTAAATATCTCTTTGCTAAAATTTTTGTCATAACCGCGCTCGAAGGTATTTTTCGTACGACTAAACCGAACGTAATCGCCCACTTTATATTTAGGTGCAAAAACAAACGCCCTCTTTATTCTAGCTTCGACGGCATTGACGTCTGCAGGTTACATCTTGAAGCCGCTATGTAGTGTATGATTGTAGGCGTGAATAATATTCTGCACTATATCGATGTAACGTTTGGTATTTTTATGCGAAAAGTATCGCCACGTACATTCTCGAATCGTTCTGTTGAGTCGTTCCGCGACGGCAGCCTTGATATCGGGATTTCGGGCGTTTCTAAACTGTATATCGTGTTTCTTTAGTACGTCTTGAAAAGCTGAGCCGACATATTCCTTGTCATTGTCAGTTTGTAAATACAGACTCTTTCGACCGTTGGAGCGCTCGAGAATTTTTTTAAATGCCGTTGCGACTGCTGTTGCGCTCTTATCGCGAAGAGGTTCGACCCACGCATATTTACCGAGAACGTCGACGACTACTAGCATGTAACAGTACCCGTCGTTGTATTCTTTTATCGAGGTCAACTGAATTAAATCGCCTTCCCAAACATCGTCGATATTTGTGACGTTGTAGCGTAATCTGGGAAAAATTCGCTTAATCGATCGGTGAAGCGTGTACGCATCCTGATTACTGAACCATTCATAATTTTTTTCTTTTTCTCTTTCATTACTCACAGCTTTACCTTTTTTATTGACGCGTATCAAATTTTGCGCACCCGCGTAACCCGTTTCGCGAGATGCATCGTAATATTATTATTCGTACACCATTTAAAGGTCAAGTTTAAGCCACTTTTGTTTGACAGCGTTCCTCGTCAACGCCGGTGATGCCCTCGTCCCTGTGTGTCGATCGAGACACCGCTTGGCCGTATTTATAGGCGCAGTCAGTATTTGCGCTATTTGCAAAACTTGCGCGTTTCCAATTAACTTGCTCGGTGTTTCCGAGGTTTCGATAAATTTTGCAAATTCTACTCGACCAACGGGGACAACGCTCTCATCGTACGATATGTTTTTTCGAACTGCATCGTTTAATAATTCAGCTATATCGGAGCGTTCGATGACTCTACCGTATATGCTCACTGTACCTGAGTTGTCTCTCTTGAGTCGATCGGGTGCCACTGTCCGCCAGTGTCCAAGTAAAAAACGTGCTTTGGCGAGGTATATTTTAGGTACGCTCTTGAGTATCGCTTCATCGCTGAGAGGCGTAAATGACTCGTCGATCTCCTCGAGCTCGTGCAATGCTTCGTTGGCGCGATCGTTGTCTTTGAAAAAAAGATAGCGCCGCAACACTTGCAAATAATTTAGGCACTTTTCTCGGTCATCTGTGATTTTTTTCGAGTCAAGAATCTCGTACATCTCCGCGTGAAGCCTGGACAAGTTGTTTCCACCACCGAAAGTCTGTATTGTTTCTTCACTCGAGCTACTTTCAGCTTGCGTACTCTGCATACGTTACAGCTTTTCCTCGGGTACGATTATCATCTTGCGCGCTGGTTCCATTTTATCGCTGTCAGCCGAAAAGTTTTGAGAAGAGCGCGCCTATTATAGGTGCTAATAATATCGGGAAAAAGCCGCCTCCGTTTTGTACCAATATGTGTTTTTTGTGCTCCTAACCATTCGTTGATTTTTTACAGATTAATCTGCGCAGCACGTGTCTATGTTTCTTCACTCGTCTCTTTTCCGTATCCCTGAGCTTGATTCCGCCGCGTAAAACGTTCAATGCGCACTCGCATATGCATCTGACGAGCAGTTTGTCTGCTTCCGTACCAGAAATTTGCGCTGGCGCCTGTTCGTATGACAAAGAGTTCCCAAAAAACTCAGATGTTTTTTCGAGAAGCATTTAATACACAATGTTAACTTTGCCATTGCTGACGCGTAACTAAGTATAATCATAAGACGCTTATTTGTTTTATTCTCTCACGCCCTCCATTTTTTAACGGAACTTGTATATTTTCGGTACGTACGCGTAGTGGCTAGAGTCGTCCAGAAATATACCGGAGTGAAATCTGAATTCATCCAAACAGTCCTGAGAGAGATCGGGAAAGAGATAAGAACGCGGCTCTCGAGTGGCGTCTAGATAGGCTTCTTGTAAAAATTTTGGATCCTCTGGACAATCTTGGCGCGCGAGATGTTGAATCTGCGCTCGATCGCACGGACTTTTAATTTCAAGCGCCATTCCCGGCGACAGCGGCGCTCGCGCGCATGGACGGCCGGGCACGCATCAGCTGATTGAACCTCGCGCTGAAAAATTTGATACCGTGACGGGGGCACGTACCAGTTAATATCGGGCCTCACGCGCATGAGCTGAAAAATGGCGCGCGGGCGGACGGGCGCGCATCAACTGATAGCACCCCGCGTAAGAACTGAAAAATTTGCGGCCGCGAGGGGGGCACGCATCAGCTGATATAGTGCCCCACGCGAATGAGTTGAAAAATGGCGTGTGTGCGGACGGACGCGACAGGGACCTATCAGCTGATCGCGCCCCCGCGCATGAGCTAACAAATTTTTGATACGAGCATCGGCCCCGCGCTTGATCAACTGATAGACCCTCGAGCCCCGCGGAAAGCAGTTGATCCACGTGCATAATCTCATTTCCACTTGCGACTGAATCATTACAAACCGAAATGCTCTAGCTGTTTAGAGAGGAACGATCTCGTATTATACATTCCTTGCCATATGCATATGTGGGTATACGGCAAATTGCGGCATGAGAAGTAATACTTCACCCCTACGCGATAAAAGATTGGGGATCCGATGTCTGTATATACAACCGAAAAAACGGCGGTTTAGAGTCGCATCATCAAGCGACAGCCGTTATCTTAATTTTTTCGAAGAAGTGTTTTTAGCAGTTGTTACTAGATCTTTGGGTGTCGGTGAAGGTACGATGCATGGCATTATTGGCCCGGCAACAGCTATCAGTAGTTCGGCTGATAATGTATATATGCCCAAATTCTTGACTCAAGAAGTAATACTATAGATCTGCTATAACAAACGAGTACATACAATCAAAAAAGTCGCGCATGGCCAACCGCTAAGTGGTGACGGTTATCTTATTTTTTCCAAGAAGTGTAACTAGAGCAAAGTTGATGAGTATCTGCAGTCAACTCAACGCTGCTTATGAAGAGATGCTTGGTAAGTTGTAGATATTTTTAAAATTTATGATTTAACAAAAATGAAATATTTTATTTGTAATTTTTTTGATAAAAATTTTTTTGACTTTTTTTTGTACAGAAAAAAGTACAATTTTTTCAAGGAAAATAAATTTTTGTATAAGAAATAATTTTTAAATTCAGAATTTTTTACAGCAAGACGCGAATTACTGATGGACCACAGTGACAGTCCCGCGATGTCTGAGTCGGGAATGAGGCTTTTTACGTTGCTTCTGACGAAGAAGAAGAAAATGACGGGCGTGCAAACCCCGTAGCTCATCAGTTAGACTATGCCAGCGATATCGTAAATGCCGGGACCAGCGAAAGCGACTCCGATGTTTCCGATCACGAGGAGCAGCCCCAGCAACCGCTAGACTTGTGCCACCCAGGGCAACAAGTGCAGCCAGGTGACGACGATGACGACGCCGCCGCGGTGGATGTAGAAAATGCCGAGGCAGAGGATGTCATCAATATTCATTCTTCGGCTACATCGTCGACGTACGAATTTTCATCCGAGGATGAAGTCGTAGACGAACAACCGCTCGGTTTACGCGTGCGGAGCTCAATCATGGCTACTTATACAGAACCGCACCTTGCAGTCATGATAGCGATACAACGAGCAGAAGGAGCTTCGACAAGTACCGAAGACGTCATCTCTCCGGAGCGATCACAGCTGTTGCATAATTTATATTATCGACGGCCGTCACCGCGAGAAAGGGAGTACCATAACATCGAGGACGAGCGGCGCTTGGTTTACAACGCCTTCGACGAAACCAATATTCTGAATCGTCGCGTTAACGAGCGTAAGTGTTTTTTACAAAATTATTATTTTAAAAAAAAAAATTGTTTATTTATTATTTTTTAAAAAAATAATTCGTAGAATACTCGCGAGTAATACTAGATTCGATGTGTCAGATATCGATAGCAGTGGAAACTTGGCTGTATATGTTCGAAGAATCATGCACGTGCGACGCGTGCAGGAATTGCGCTGGTTTCACGATCAGGCTCTGGATGAAAATTCACCACTATGTAACCTGCCGCATGGTGAATTGGCCGATCTTCTAGAGCGTATGCACGATAGTTTCGCCGGCAAGGGCGAGGAATGATATTTAAAAAAAAGTAAAAACAATACCTTTATTAGTTTAAAAAAATATATTTAACCGATAATTAGTTAGAATGTATTTCATAATTACAGCTGATCAACAAGACGACGCAACGTCTAGTATGGATTCAGACACCTCGTCCTCCACCTGGCCATCGCTGCCCCAGTCACCGGTGCTTTCACCACAGCCAGCTTCGATCCATCAGGAGCATCCATCTGCCGAAGCTGCTATGAGCGACGGCGAGGAAGCCATGCAGATAGACGGCGGCGGCGGCGCCCAGCCTGCGATCACGGACAACGACATAAGACCACCAGGCGAACGTTTTACAATCGTAGAAGAATACGAGGAATTTATTTAAAAGTTTCGGATGAAAGGTAAAAAAAAACAAATATGCGTATAAACGAACCACCTTCCGAGACTGTCAATTCCATAATATGGTTAATATATTATAGATAACATCAGTATTGACGATGAAACAGTGAATCAAGACGATATTGTATTAAAATTTAAAGCGATAAAACGAACGACTGCGCACGACGTTGTTACAAGAGACGAAATCAAAACTTGTGCGGTAGTTTTGAAAAAAAGACGTTACATCTCTCCAACTTTCTCGCTACCTTTTGGGTTCAAGCGATAAGTTGAGCAAACCAACAATGTAAAAATGCATGTATTTATAACAAGCGAATATTTTTATTACACTTTTTTGTATGTACTATAGAGAGAGATTTAATAAATTTTTTAAAATATTATTTATGTCCTAATTTTTTTAAAAGCAATAAATAACAAAAAATCTTGTGCTTATTATCTAATTTATCTTAAACGTAACCGTATCCTTTTTTTTCCTCTTGAGGCTGCAAAATTTCCAAGAATCCCGTATCGGTTTTAGAAACTCTTCAAACCGGCAATATGAGCGATAGCGCTCCAGCCTGGTTTACACACTGGGCCTCGAGCTACCGGAATGAATTCAGAACCGAGATAGGCGGTCTAAAGGCTGACATGGGCACCTTGAAGAGCTATATAGGCACCTTAATAACTGATATGGACACCATAAAGACCGAGCTCTTGCAGGTTCGGGCTGATCTGAACTCAGTCCGCCAGGCTCAGGCAGAGTCTCAAGTAGAGTTCACTGCACTTTCCACGCATTTCGAAAATTTGGAAAATCGCGTCAATAACATGGAGGCAGCTCCATCGGCTAGGGGCGCGCGCGACTTAAGCTGTCAAGACACATACGAGGTCCTGCTCTCCGACATCCTCCGCACGATTGCACAAACCAACGTTAAGGTCGCGCAACGAGTCTTGATCAAAATTGGACTACCTCTCCTTATCAACTCAATCGCGGAAATCAGAGACTGGTTTCCGGGTAACCCGCGAGCCATTGCTCCAGCTGTTCCGCCGCCTTCAGGGAGCTCAGCGCTACCGGCGCAACCGGTCGCACGCTTGGACTGTCGAGCCATAGTCTTACGTTTCCCATCACCTCAGAATCGCGATCTTATCATTTCGCGCTCTGCCAAGCTGCGAGAATTATCTTGCGATGCGATTATGGGAGCGGTGGCCCCTCGTGGCTTTTCATTCGCGCACTATGGCCGAAGCTAGTGCACACACTTTTCAATCGGGCCCTCGTGGCGCAGCGACGGCTACGCGAGACCAGTTGTACGCGACCTCACAGTCTGTATGCGTGCCACTATGTCTGGTCCACTAATACCCATTACTACTGAAGCGGACTTGGAGTTGCTCACGCCCCTACCACGTAGCTCTTGAACGCTATGGGGTCAGCCACCCACTCTAAACCGGTTTCAAAATTTTCAAAATAACATGCCGCCTCACAGCCTAAATCTATATGTAAACTTCATTTCAATATCTCATACAAACGTAAATCGATTCAAATCACATTTCGCACTCATTGAAACACATTTCACTCTTCACTCAGTTGATGTCATCGCTGTCACTGAGACTTTCTTGTCACAGCACGATGCGGATTCTGTCCTTCAATTGCCAGGCTATTCATTCTATCGTCTTGACAGAGTCGGCAAGGGGGGTACAGGCGGCGTCGGCGCCTACATCAAGGACGTATTTAAGGTGAAGATACTCGGTCAGTCTGACCCCACATACGACAATATTCCTGAATTTCTAATTTTCGAGATCTCGCACCTTAACAACTCCCTCCTTTTCTCTGTTATGTATAGGCGTCCGAGCGCCGCCTACCAAGATCGCTTCTTCGATACCCTTGCCGGATTTTTGCCATCCTATAAAAACGTAGTAATCATAGGCGACTTTACAGACACCAGACCGTTCGCCAAGCTTTGCGAGTTAACCAAGGTTCTTGAGCGCATCGCCCACGACCAATTTTCCGGCACCTTGAGGCATCTGGTCTTGACCCTCGACAGGCCGGCTTTCGCAGGGGTCATAGCACCCAGATGGCCCTCCTCGGAGTTCTAGGCGACGTGCGGGCAGCCATCGACAAGCGCATGATAACCGTGCTTGTCCTTTTCGATTTTTCGAAAGCTTTCGACATGGTTCCCCACGGTCTCTTGCTCCAAAGCTCAAACGTCTCACGTGCTTCGATGCAGTCCTCGCGTGGTTCTACGCGTATTTGCACCATCGCCTGCAGGCGGTGATAGACGAGGGTGGCTCGAACTCAGACTCAGGGGAGCGTCCTCGGCCCATTATTATTCATCGTCTTCATAAATGACTTGCCATCAATCCTGTGTGTCGCGCGGCATATGATTTTTGCTGACGACACTCAAATCTACCACTGCTTCCCACCTGCCGACCTTTGTGAGGGTATTTCCGCGATTACTCGCGATGCGGAGGCTGTGGCCGTCTGGGCCGCAAAAAACTGTCTATCTCTTAAGGTCGCGAAGATCAAGGTGATGCTCGTGGGAAGCGAAGCTTTCATTTCTCGCTTAGACCTCGAGAGCACCCCCAAAGTCACCATTCGCGGGGTTCCTATTTCTTACGCATCCCAAATAAAGAATCTTGGTGTTTTGATTACCCCCACTCTCAACTGGACACCGCATGTGAACCAAGTTTTGCGTCGGGTGTACAGTTCTCTTCGTTCTCTTAAGTAATACAAGCACACCCTATCTATTCCCACGAAGAAGAACCTAGTTGAGAGTCTCATCTTTCCGCATTTCAACTATGCGTGCGCTAACTACCACAATCTTGACAAAACGCGCAGCATCAGGATTTAGCGTGCACTTCATGCGTGTGTGCGCTTTGTTAGTGGCAATATCCTGTTTCGTAGACATCTCACTCCGCACCGTATTAGCTTAGGGTGACTCTTTACGGCCAAACGCCGGAAGTACTTCATAAGCTCCTTGGCGTTTAACATCTTGGTGTATCGCAACCTCCCTTACTCGGCCGTCAATTTCACGCATTTGAACGTTGACGTGTGCGCGCGCTCTTCCAGCCGTCTTCCGCCTAGGGTCCTCACTTACTTCAACCTCCTAAACCAGCTGAGGCCTCTAGAATTCAGCCCTGATCGCGTGCACAGCTTGCGTGCAATCATTCAAGAGACTGCCTCGCTATCATTTTTCTTTAATATTTTTATTTTTACTTTTATATTTTTCTATATTTATTTTCTATTTTTTACTTTAATTCCACTAATCGGCAGTATAATCAGGCAATTTCTATTACTATTACTATTATCAATTCTACTATTACAAACACTATTTTTACTTTTACTTTTATTTTTCAGGCGCACGTGCCCGGTCTGCTCAAAAGAGGTGTCTCGTAAGGCTGGACCGACGGTGCCCTGTATTATTTGCCATAACCTTCTTCACGTATCCTGCTGCGACGTAGCGTGGCTTGTCTCTTGTCGTGAAGTGAGTTGCTGCACCCCGACACCCGCATCGCTGCAGCCTCCGCCCGCCGACCAGTGCTCGCTCATTCCCAGCTCTGTCGCCTCAGCGAAGTGCCAAACCTCGCCTATCTCGCCATCCGAGGAGCAAGTCGCAAAGCAACTTCGCTCCTACTCCAGCCCACCAGGCGCTTCACTGAGTCCGTCCTCATCGCTCTCAGCATCCGACACGATGTCCGCTACTGCACCTGATTGTTTCTCTACCTGCCTCAAAATAGGGACCTCGTTTTATGGCGCTCTTCGAGGCTTAAAATTCTCACCTGCGACGCGATCCTCGGGTCTGGAGGCACAGCGCAGATATACCTGCGTGCGCTCTGGCCGAAAGAGGTCCATCTGCTTCTTGGCCAGGCCCTCCAAGCCTACAAACGCCTCAATTACACGAGACCGGTAGTCCGCGACCTAACGGTCTGCATGCGGAGCATGCATCAGCAGCCTTCAAAATCACTTCGACCCCAGATTTTTAGCTGACCCGCTTAATTTTTATACTACTTATATTACTCACTCATCGTCCTCCGCTCGTTCTCATAACTTTTCTGCCACCCTTATAAATTCACTAACCTCGACGACCACAAACAATATTATCGCCTCATTCGGCGAGGTGACTCCTATTCGCTCTGTCTCACTCTCGAGCTCGCGCAAGCAATGGGTCACACATGACATCAGACTTCTCATACGCGAGCGCGATAAGCTTTACCGCACTGCTAAACGCTCAGGCTCACCCTCTACCTTCGATAGATTTAAGGCACTGCGCAGGCAAGAACCAATTTTACTCACAGCAACTCAATAGCGCGTCAGATGCCAAGGCCAAATGGCGCGAGCTCAGAAAAATGGGCGTCTCGAGTACTCCTCGAGCTTCGCCCTTTCATTACTTCTCAGGCTCGGATCTAATCCTACAGGTCCAACGGATTGATCAATTTTGATGTAATTGATCTTCAATAGTTTGTAATTGATGTCACTATGGTGTGAAGAGTTGTATAAATTAAAATTTTTTGATTAAATAATAAAATGAGTTCAAAAACTGCATAAATTCATAAAAATTGAAGAAATTAAAATTTGAATTTGAATTTGAATTTGAATTTTATGAATTTATGCAGTTTTTGAACTTGCTTGCTTGCTTGCTTGCTGTTTTGCTTGCTTTGTCAGCATTGACTCGTTGTAACTAGGAGCAAATGTTCTTGAGTCAGCCTCCTTGTTCTTCTTGCCTTCAGAGAATTGGCAAGCATCTTCTGCACAGCATGAACTTTTATCATCACTGGTTTACACTCAACGAATGCAAGAGTGTCCAGGCATGATTTCGAACACCTAATATATTGTAATTGAAATTATTAAACCAATTTTTAAAATATTCAATCAACTAAAAGAAGTTTTTGGAAGAAGTTTCCACACAAAGTTATTAAAACTTTTATAATTATTTTGATTAGAACTATTTTTTATAAATAAATAGATGAAAGTTTATCTACTTCTTCACTCACCAACTCCCGAACTCACGATTGATTTACGATTATAATTGTAGTTTGATTAAAAAAAGGTAAATAATTATACCTATAAGTGTTAACCTCAAACTAGCTGTCAAAGTGTCAACTACATGAAAAATTACATGCATCATTACGTATACTACGCATATAAGATAGCTAGAAGCAGCCATTGTAATTTATATTGAAATTAACTATGCTTTGTATAGATGAGGAACTAAGAACAGATTATAAGGAATAAACACGACACATCTATAAGCATGTCCATGGCCTTTATACTTTGGACAAAAATATTTTTCACGAATGTCGAACATAGTTTATACTTGAAGCGCATTTAAATCTAATACACACTATAACTATGCTCATTGTACCAGCAACTCGAATTTAGCACAAACTACGTATATTACTATATACAAAATAGATGCAGTGACTATTGTAATTATTAAATTTCTTTCTTTTTGGGATTTCTTTATCTATCTCTTTTGCTCGTTCATGCCTTACGTATAAAATGCATACCTAGTCACATATATAGAATATATAGAATTGAAATAACAAAGAAATGTAAATTTTAATTATTTGATGAAAAATTTAAAGATCTGCTATTTTACTTATTCACTGTTTCTTCTATAACTTTAAGACGAAATTAAATTTCGTCAAACGGGGAACGGGATTTTATTTTAGGAGAAATTTGCTATCTGGATAGATAATAAAAAAAAAAATAATTTTGTATCCACTAAAATCGTCTGCCAATTTAAAAATCATCATTTGGCAACATATATTTTATAAAAAAAATAGTAGCAGACGTTAACATGTTTTACATTTATACCCTAAAAATTTGACACACATCTTCGCGTCTGCTAGTACTTTGTTGTGACGTCCCGGTCACAGGTGTTATTTTTGCTTTGTTCCTTTTTTAAATAATAATATATTTATTACCTATACTTATATATGTGTTGTATAGCGCCGAGCGGCAGACGCTATTATGGTGGGTACGTGCCACTTCAAACCATTGAAATGGACCTCCTAATGATCAACTTACAATGCCTTTTTTTATTATTCGCGGGTACTAATACATAATTAGACGGGACTATGGGAATGGCAGAATTACAGCCGTCCCTTCTGATTGGAGAATTTGGATGATGTACCTGCGATCTGGCTAATGAATTTGACTGTGCAGGACGTAAGCACTTAGGTTAAAATACAAAAGCCAGAACTCTTCTTTACAATATTACCTGATCGCAGAGTTCAAGCGTCCTTGGGTAATAGAGAAAGAACAGGCCGGAATAAGGTGCGGCGCGCAGAATTCAAGCTCGAACCAGAAGTGGGGACTAGGTAGTTGGGAAAGAGTTTATGGTTTATACATGTGTATTGTAATATTTAAAACAAATAATGCTATATCTGCATGTAATGTATATATATATAAATATATATACATAAAGTGTAGGTTTTGGGGACATTTTACATGTGTACAGTAGTTTTCGAGGACGTTTTGTTGTTTTTGGGGTCACGTCCTCAAAATCACAAAAACGTATTGTAGGTATCGGGACAGTCCAAAATTTTGTGAGGACCTAAAAACATTTATCGTAGGTGATGAGGACCTTAAACATTTATCGAAGGTTATGAGGACCTCAAACTATACAAATTACATCATTTAATTTAAGTTCTATCATACTGGAAATGCTTAGAGATAGAGTTCAGGAGACCAAGGTGGCCAATTGTTGAGTCCACTAGGTGATCACCGCCGTTTTTCGTGTATTGTTGAAGACTATGTTCCTGGGGGATGTCTCAGTATCCAGGGTGGCTGCATACAAAACAAAGCAAATTTAGGCTTCCCGAGACCGGATAAAGATGACAATTTTCTCATTGTCATAGATTCCAGCTTACAAGTTTAATCAGCAGAGCCTCTTTCGAAACAAATAAGAAAAATAGATACCTGATGATAATAAAATAATTAGAATAAAATATGACATAACTTCAAGTAATTATCTCCTAATCGGATAGTATCGACACTAAAAGTAAGGTAACGATCAAGTACAATGGACCACGTACAAGAAATATCATTCAACTAATACAAAATTTTTTATAATTTTTTATTTTATAATACTCCGCGTGAAGGATAAATTTAGCCTTTCAGAGGCCGGATAAACATGACACTTTTGTTATTATCCACATTACAAGTTTATATAGATTCCACATTACAAGTTTAACCAGCCGTCCCTTCATTCGGAATATTGATAAAAAAGAAATACGTGAACTAACTGAGTAAAATAAGGCGTAACTTGAAGTCATTATCATTTAACCAGATCATATCGACACTAAAGGAGATGTTATTATCAAATTCAATTGTCCCATGTATAAAAAAATTCTTTTCATTTTTTACAAAATTTTTTAACAATATCGTATGACACTACTCCGTTTGAAACATGAATCACATAAAAAATAAGCAAATTTAGCCTTTTCGATACCGGATAAACGTGACACTTTTATGATTAACATAGATTCCACCTTAAAATTTTAATCAGTCCAGACTTCATTCGGAATATTGATAAAAAAGAAATACGTGAACTAATTGGACTAAAATATGGCGCTACTTAAAGTCATTATCTCCTCACCGGATATTATCGACACTAAAAGTGATGTTACTATCAAATTCAATAGTGCCACATATATTATAAGAAATATATTTTCAATGCATACAAAATTTTTATAATTTTTTTCGGACAGTACTTCGCGTAAAAGATACATCACACACAGAATCAAGCAACTTAAGACAAACCCTACCAAGACCGGATATAGGTGCCACTTCTATTATTATCATAGATTCGACGTTACAAGTTTATTTAGCTCACACTTAATTCGGAATATTGATAAAAAAGAAATATGTGAACTAATTGGACTAAAATATGGCACAACTTAAAGTCATTATCTCCTAACCGGATAATATCGAAACTAAACGTGATGTTACTATCAAATTAAATATTGTCACATATAAGAAATATATTTTCAATGCAAACAAATTTTTTATAATTTTTTGCCAAAGAACACCGAGGAAAAGTTGAATCACATACAGAATCAAAAAGCTTAAGACAAGTCCTTCCGAGACCGGATAATGGTGACAATTTTATTATTATCAGAAATTCCACCTTACAAGTTTAGTCAGTCGTCCCTTCATTCGGGATATTGATAAAAAATAAACTCGTGAACTAAATGGAGTAAAATATGGCATTACTTAAAGTCATTATATCCCAACCAGATATTATCGCCACTAAAAGTGATGTTACTATCAAATTAAATAGTGCCACATATAAGAAATATATTTTCACTGCACACAAAATTTTTCATAATTATTTCGGACAGTACTTCGCGTAAAAGATAAATCACATACAGAATCAAGCAACTTAAGACAAACCCTACCAAGACCGGATAAAGGTGCCACTTTTATTATTATCATAGATTCGACGTTACGAGTTTATTTAGCTCACACTTAATTCGGAATATTGATAAAAAAGAAATACGTGAACTAAATGGAGTAAAATATGGCATTACTTAAAGTCATTATATCCCAACCAGATATTATCGCCACTAAAAGTGATGTTACTATCAAATTAAATAGTGCCACATATAAGAAATATATTTTCACTGCATACAAAATTTTTCATAATTTTTTTCGGACAGTACTTCGCGTAAAAGATAAATCACATACAGAATCAAGCAACTTAAGACAAACCCTACCAAGACCGGATAAATGTGGCACTTTTATTATTAGCAGAAATTCCATCTGTGACCCGAGTATCGTGCACAAGGAGGTGAGATGATCCTCGGCCACTAAAGTCCAGGGTCCCACCTACAACACCGGAGTAGCTCATGAGACACAAAAAATTAGAAAAAAAAGAAACATCATAGGAAAGGGAGAGTGAGGTTAGAATAGGAGATTCAATGGGAGAGAGAGAGACAGCATCGAAACAATGAAACATGCAGTGCAGGTGGGTGCAGTAATGCTCTCACCAGCATTGCATTGCTGCATAGGGAATTGGAAGTAGGATAGGAAGCGGAACGATACCTGACAATTACTGGGCAGCAGGTCCTCGCGAGCAACCCGCAGCGTCACCGAGAGAGAGATGTCCGAGCACCGTCCTAACTGCGGAAACATCTGTTTGTTTGAGGACCCTACTGCAGCGACGCACGAGGCAGACACACGACACGCACACCACGAAGAAGAGAACCGATGCAGGCCGACCCGTGCAAGAATGCACTTCGGCCCCGGACAGAGGGGGTACCCCATCAGCGACGAGGAAGCGAGACCACGAGGCGGCGCACACGCACAGACACACCATTGTTGCCGATGCCGGGCGCAAGAGGCGCAGAACCGCGACGAAGATGACGACGAGGGTGTCGCCACCCATCCGCACTTAACCGAATGACGGGCGTCGAGGGAAGCACGCGCGCGACCCCGACAGCGTCCACGAGACGAACCACCAACGACACATGTAAATCGCGACCGAAACACGCGGCGAAAGCAGACTGGCGGCCATTTGCGATCGACACCAGTACGAGCACCCAGTCGATACTTAAGTACATTGATTGGGAATTCCCTGTAATACATGAACGAGGAGTAGGATGTATATTTTGTGTATGTTTTTTTTTCAGGCACCCCAATTTTTATTTCAGGAAGATATCGCATAAGAAAACTTTGATTTAGTGACGATCACATTGGAGATCATAGTATCCCTTTATTTTGTTCATTTCTAGGAAGATTTAACACGGTAACCGCCAGAGTAACATATTTTCTTTTTTTTTTTTTGTTTTATTTATTTATTGATGTATTGAATTCCTACTATAATTTTCCTCGTTCGTGTGGAGGTATTGAATTTGTTCTCCTTGTTCGCCAAGCACCACACTCAACAGTGTGTATCCGGAGTGACTGGCATTGAGAAACCCCGTTTTCCCGATCCCAGCGACTCAGACCGCGGTCTTTATTAATTTTGAAAATTAATACCTACTTGACCAGCGACTGTCCCCTAATTGTTTTTCCCCAGCGACGTGCAATTTCGGTAAAGTTGCCAGTTCCTTGTTTGGTGTGCCAGGGAATGGTTAACTCAGTTGAAGGGGTACACCGCCCAGGTTTCCTGATTAAACAATTTAAGATTTGTTTCGTGTTTTTTTTTGCGTTTTCCTCCTTTCACTGTTCGCCAAGAAGCGGTAACGGAGAATCGGTGCAGCACTGCCTAGCGATACAGGATTAGTTTTGTTTCGATAGCAACACAAGATTCCAGATTGCACCAGAAGAGCGACCGTTGTATTATATATAGAGCGACACAGCAATTAAACAGTGAAACATGAATTCGGAAGATAGGAAAGTATTGAAGGGGATCTTGCAATCCTCACCGTCAGCTATGCGGTTGAGCGCATCCATCAAGTTATTGAATCCGAAAACCCTCATGGATGATCTCGATGGCCAAGGACTTAGTTGCGACGGAGATCTGCCTACACTGAGGCTGAGGCTGCTATGAGCGAGCATTCTTGCTGCAGAACCGGACCTGCCAGTCCCTTGGTATCCCGATCTGGATGAACGAGGAGAGCGGCTGCCAGCGACAACGACAGCCCTACGGATGAGCGCCTCCGATGACGAGGTAATCCCATGGCAAACCGAAGAGCCGTCGGAGGCCCCAGCCAAGAAGGGAGGACGAAGACCGAAAGCAAGCGGAAAGAAAACGACAGAAGCCCTAGAAAATCCCAAGAGACAAACGCGGTCGAGGACAAAGGCCACTGCACCATCGAAAACCTCCGACGACCAGACCTCAGGACGGGACTATAGCTCGGACCCTTCACCGTGTATCAGTAGAGATGTGACGCTAGACCCCACTGTGAGGGCAGTAGCAACAGGTAGCGTCAGCAGGACGGCAATGCAATTCGTCACGGCGAAAGACGGAATCGCCGGCGAATTGCCTAAGAACCGTCTGATGACGATACAGCGCTCGACTCAGGTGACTTTCGCGCCGGAATTGCGCACCGCTTTGTCGAAGCGGTCATCCGTGTGGAGCGTGGGAGCCGTGCATCGGCCCATCGGACAATCAGCACCACGATCTCCCCCACACGCATCGCCAGATTCAAGTGGAATTTACCATGCAACTCCGAGGAGTCACCAAGTCGGCCCACAACCTTCAACGAGCAGACGGCTACAGTCAGAAGAGGTGGAAGAGTTATATCAGCCACCTCCTAGTCCAGTGGAGGAATCGGACGCGGAGGACAATTTCGAAAAGGACAGCAGGAGGGCAACCAGGACTGAGAACGCGGAAGCACGAGCGCGAGCAGAGGAGAGATACGAGAGGATAATACAATAACTCTCGGCGCAGCAGCCTATTCATTCGACGGCACGGAGACAAGCACGACGACCGACCCAGAAGGGTAACGGGAGAGAGGAGAGGCAACCTGCGGAGCCTCCCATAAGCGAGACGGGAAAGAGCAAGAAGACAGCGACCCGAACACGGCCCAGAGACGACCCAAAGCTAAAATTACACAGGATCGCGGCGATAAGAAACCCGTCCCACGCCGAGGTGGAAGGCCTGGATACAAGGAAAAATGCAACTACAGGAAGAAGCACTTCGCAAACCCGCGGTCGACGGGCAACGGCACGGAAAGACCCCACCGAGGAGAGTTCAGACGATACTGACCGTACCGAGGACAACAGCGACAGCGACACAAGTGACAGCGACGGAAGCGATAGCAACGATGGGTCGGACAGCTCAGAGAGCGAAAGCAGCGACAGCGAACCCACTCCGCCTCGCCGAAAGGACCGTCACCGAAGGTCACGCCGCCCTAGTCCGACAGGAAGAAATCTTCGGTGCATGAAAACCCTCCAAAGTTGGAACCTCAAATTTAATGGCGAAGACCGTGGAGCTCCAGAAGAATTCCTAGCAAACCTGGAAGATTGCCGAAACAGCGCAGCGTTCTCCGATAAAAAGCTGTTGGGAGCGTTACCTTGTGTGTTCACCAAAAAGGCCAGCATGTGGTACCGCGGGGTAAAAGAAGAGGTGACGACCTGAAAAGCATTCAAGAAGGCTTTCAGGCATCAGTTTGTAGGCGAATGGACGAGAGACGATTTGATGGACGAATTACGACGATGGACCCAAGCAAAAGGGGAATCTATTTCCCACTTCCTCTCCTGCCACAAATTTATAGTGGGGCATTTCAAGAAGCCTCCTTCCAAGAAAAGGCAAGCGAGAATAGCCTTCCAGAAACTGCTGCCGGATTACAGGCGATCGATGCGACTAAAAACCGTCGACACATTGACCGCAATCGAAAAATATGGACTCAGGTACAAGAAGGAGAAGGAATTGGACCGATGATATGCGCCTCCACTCGCCGCGGACAAGTTGCGACTGGTAGGAGCAGCACCACCCGGTCCGAATGCGCCCATGAGAATCGCTGCGGTGGAAGAAGGCTCAGCGCTGACGGAGGATGACGACAGTGGCGATAATGGGGAGAAAGAAGGGCGAAAGGACAGAAACGTGAAGAAAAAGAAAACAAAGTTGAAGAGGCCGCCGGACGTAGCTGCACTCGCTGAACCGCAGCAATTGCGGATGACAATCCCAGCGACAGTGACGACTCCAGAAAACCCCGTTAGCACGATGCCTGATGCTCAGGGAGGCAGCACGGCAGCGACGACCGGAAGCCCGCCCCAAAATCCGAGGTGGCAACGCGCCAATGGGAATTTCTTCGGTAAAGGGAGCAATCCAAACTCGAATCGGCAGTCGAGCGGTCAGTTCGTGGGAGCATGCTTCACATGTGGATTGGTAGGACATCGAGCCAGTGACTGTCTAAATCGCGTGTGTTATCTGTGTCGGCAACCAGATCACCGAGCGAGTGAGTGTACCAACGGAGCGACTCCAAAAGAGAGTTGCCATGTATGCGGCATGTTGAACACAGTATTCAAGACATGCACCACGTGCGCACCACTGAGAGC
>UELV01165076.1:0-13013 GCA_900490015.1 Megastigmus stigmatizans | reverse complement strand
ATCAAGGTCATATAGCTCAGGATCAAAAACGTGTCGATCACGTTCAAAATCACATAGATCACGATCAAGGTCACATAGATCGGGAAGGTCACTTAGATCACGATCCAGGTCACGCAAATCACGGTCATGTACGGCAGAATCAAAGACACGTAGATCACGAGCAAGGTCACGCAAATCACGGTTACGTACCGCAGGATCAAGAACGCATAGATCACGATCAAGGTCACGCAGATCACCGTCACATAGCTCTGGATCAAGGACGCGTATATCACGATCAAGATTACGTAGATCACCATCAAGGTCACGTAGATCAGAAAGGTCATGTAGATATGAAGAAAGGATTTCAAGAACACCAGACAATCTACAAAACCAAAGAGGTGATTTTTTTATTGCTGTTAATATTGTAGTCTATGAATAAATAATAACAAACAAACACACACACACATGCTCACACACACGCCACCCACACCCACAAGCACACCCACATACAATTGTTAATTGTTATTAATTGTTAATTATTAATTATTAATTGTTAATTGTTAATTGTTAACTTCCTGTTAGGACATAAACGATACAAGAAGGTTTTTAGGTTTGTTTTATGACTTCTTAAAAATTCAAACTGTATCAAATTCTGAAAAGGCAAAACATTTGTTAAAATCCACTTATTATATAAGGCATCTCATTCGAGATTTAAGAGCTGCAGAAAGAAAAAAAACAGACCAAATCAGAGTGTTGAACAAGAGGCCGAAGAAAGGGCACGTAAAATGTTGCGTTACAACGCACAATGATTTTTATTTTCATATTTAATAAATTATATATATATATATATAACATATTGTTTATTAAATACAATATATTATATAATTCATAAATGAATTATTTCATTAGTTATATAAGAAACGTTGCAATACTAATAAATAAATTGCAAATACATCGTTCGCAGTGATTAATTTATTCTTCATTTCCTTTGAAAAATAAGGCGAACAATAGTCTTTCGAATATTCTGAAACTATTAAATACAGTTTGTTGTATTGTTTATTAAATGCAATATTGTTAAATACACTGCTATATTGTTACTATTAAATACAGTTTGTTATATTGTTTATTAAATACAATATTTTTAAATTCAATATCTTATATTGATACTATTAAAAAGAGTTTAGTTATTTTATTTGAGTACTGCACGAAGTATTTTATGATTTGTACATTAGTGTAAACAAGCTGCAATTACTTGCTACACTTGCATTATAACTTCAAACGCACAGATACACCCATGCACCGTGCACGCACGGACCCACTACCACACATACAAACACACATGACAGACATACATACGGACGCACGCATGCATTGCCACGTGCGCGTGCACACTCTTATACACTCACTCACCCACACACACACATACATACGCATATATATTACTGATATCTATTACTATTGAAATCAAAATAGTTTAGAAACCAAATTATAAAAACGTTTTCCTCGATTGAATTCTTGTATTATTAATATTATTATTAGTTTAATTTATATAGTTAAAATAATGAATTTTTATTTACTTATTTTCTCTATCGTCGCGTGATTATCGCATGATAGATAACACGATTATCGCACGATTTTTTGGTCGATAATTTTACACGATGATCGCGCGAGTAGACACATGATTCATTGCGTGATAATCGCGCGATGATCGCGCGATTATCGCGAGAATTTTTTTAGTAGAGCCTACATGATACTCAAGCCTTTTTTTAGTAGATCAATCACTTCACAGCAACCAGGCCTCGCCATTGATATCATCATGGGCTGTAAAACATATTAATAAGAATGTCATCTACGAAGAAAGCACTAGGAAAGATAATTACTTTCTTTGTAAAGCTGTATATCCCTGTGGCATGTGACGAACTGCATTTATGAGGAAAGGAAGACTCTATACAGAGAAGTTACTTATAACTGACTCTCAAATCTGCAATAGCTCATCATGGAATAGTTTAATAGAAGCTCGTATACAGTATTAGACAGAGACGAATGGACCTCACCAAGTAGAAGATTTCTCGCTAAAAGGGCATGAAGGTCGAATGTCAACAAGGCACCTAACCTCCTCAGAGCATACAAGTATAGCTCGACACGTGCGTCGATCTCACGCTTTTAGCATCGCACACATTTTCCAGTCATGCACCACAATACACTTTCGAACACCTTCGCGACTGCCAATACGTATTTCCAACGCACTAGGAAGCCGCATCGACGTACCTGACAAGAAAAGCCGGCTTGTGCAAAGCCTCGCGCAACAATACAGGCGCTTGCAGCCGATGCCGCGCAGCGCAAGGTAGTATAGCAAGCAACGAGAGAGCACGAGGGGTGGTGGAAACAGCCAAAGTTAGCTGTGGCCTGTGCATATATATACCGAGGTGGTGTCAGAGCGTTTTTCTCGAAATTCAACCGAAAAAAAAATAAGTTATCTACTATTATCTATAAACTGCCAAAGATTTTTCTATCGGTCTTACAGTCTAATCAATATTAATGGGCAATCAGATTGCCCTTGTTTATAATCACCCCCGCAGAATCTGAAATAAAATTATATTTAACCAGAAAAAACATTTATTAGTAAAGGACAATCTGACCGCCCTCCACCACCCAAAAATGCCCAACGTTTCGAGCCCGCTCCGGCTCCTCATCAGGAACTCCTATTAACTACTATATATTATCTATGCGGTATATATAGATATAAATACTTATGTGGGCAAAGGAGATGCCATCTTGAGTTAAGTTACCATATATATCTATATATACCGCATGGATAATAGTAGATAACTTATTTTTTTTTCAGTTAAATTTCGAAAAAAACGCTCTGACACCACCTCGGTAATGTTGGAAATATTACGCGATTTCAGTTTCATCAAATTCTATGCAAAATTTACGGATATTTCGGCGACAAAAATTTCTGTCAATTACGGATGTAATTTGATGAAACTGAAATTGTGTGAAATTGGTGTCAGAGCGTTTTTTTCGAAAAGTAATCTCTATCTTTAAATATTTTGTCCAATACAGAGTTACCGACGGAGGCACCATTGCTCTTCGGAGAGTAGCAACATCCCCTTAAAGGAAAAACCAGGAGACCTAACACACAGGGTTTGATAGGTATTAGCGCCCCCTACGTTATAGTGGACTCAAAACCGAGTCAAATAATGTTTAATCTTTTCAAAATCACAAAAAACTTGCAAAAGGAAGACGCAAAAAGAAATTTCGAGAATTGCAAATTACATGAAATTTTATTGATTTCAAATAAAAAGAATAACGTACTCAATATTCAGAAAGATCATTGATGGGGTCATACTCTGGCCATTCGATTTGAGAGGGATTCGGTCATATATAGCCTCGCGTTGCGCTCCCTCAGGTTTCGTACAGTATGACTTATACTTGCCATTGTGACTACCGCGTTACTTGATTTTGGTCATTTATAAGCAAGCGTAGCCACAAAACATGACTTCTTGGTATTAAATCTAACTTTTTTTCATAAAATAAGCTATGAAATTTTTAAACTTCGAGGAATATTTTGGCACCTGCTTCTGAAAAATGAGACTTTAAACTAGCTAAAACATCAAAAAGTTACAGTGCAAAAAATCACATGTCTATTGAAAAACTGTTTTTTATCGATTAATAAGCCGTCTCTGACGGTGCCATTTGAAATGTGCGTAGTATAGTTGGGTAGTAGTTCTAACCTAACTATAAAATAAAAAACATATTTTTTAAACTACATTACATTCTCTATTATAATCAAATTCATTAAAATAAAGAATAATTAAAATAAAGTAGGCAATTTTCAGTAGCGTAGTTAGGTCGAGCTCCAAATGTGACTACATCGTTTATGAATCACGGTCCATTGTTTAAAAGTTAGTAACAACTAGCGTAAATTACTGCGTTCTTTAATTAAGTTACCAAATATGCTAACATTTAAAGCTGTAGTTGCGGATTGCATAATCCATTTTTCATTCACATTTTATACATTTCGAGTACCACGATAAACACTTCAAGTAATGTGATGATACCGTACCTGCCCAGCTTGATTATACATTGAAAGAACAAAATAAGCTTCACTTTTTTATCAATCATACATTAAAATTATACAAAAAAGCATGATTTTGTGATCGATATTATTCGTCAATTAATCGGTAAATTCGTTTCAAATTTAGCATAGATATTTATTGGTAGTTGAATTTAATTAATTCAACTTTTTAAGCTAATCGAAGTTGTCATCATATTTAGATCAACCACCTTAATCTATCAAAGCTACTGTATTTAAATTTTTTTCCGTACATCTTCTGCTTTAATGCCTGGTGATTGCAAATTACAAAATTCAATATGTGGCTTTTGAAAAAAAGAAAAGAAAATGCGCGTTTGGATCTTGACAGTTGAATGAAATGACTAATTTGAATGTTTTCTTTAACATATTAATACTAATTCATTCAAAATATTAATATTATTATATTAGCAAATAGCTATTTGTATTATATAAACAAATAAAATAATGTTTAGGTTAAGAAAAAGAACATTTTTGTTTTACTTATTGTTCAGTAAGTATTTTAGTTTTCTTAAAATCTTACTATATAAATATATTTATTTGTACTTGTCATCAGAATAATTAATTTTGGATTAAAAAATAATTCCATTTTGTATTCGAATTTATTGTTATTTTAAATTCCTTCTAGCTAGTTTATCGTTTGATTTTTGCTTTAATGTAAAAATGAACAAACGTTGTGAAAATGGTTCTAGTTTAAATATGGAACTTTTTAATTACCTGTCTTTTATCGCGATTACTTAGTTTTAAAATTAGGAACTCCAATTTATTGTACTCGATAATTTCACAAAAATAGTGGAGCAGGAAAGATTGATCGTAGCGAACCAATAGTTCGACTAGAAACTCGGTAATTTAACTCAAACTGGCTGCGGGCTAGACGTGCAAAATAAATTCATTTATTGAATTTATAACGCGATATTTCGGGAGGTTCGCATACTCCCCTCTTTAGGCTACGAAAAAAGAACTACATTCAAGTACTTGTTACATGAAAAATAATAATTAACTACTAAAAATTTAAAATCATGACGTACCTGAACTGAGAAGATTTAAAAAAATATGAAACAAAAAAGGCAACTAGGCTCACTAAAATAAAAAAAGTTAAAAATGTTTATTAAAATGAATTATATATATATTATATCGAAACATTTTAAAAAACACATCAGAAACTCACTGTTTTTACCTAAATGTAAATGATTAATTTAAATTAAAAAGAGCATTTCCAGACAAGTCCGACAATAGTGAGGCTGATGTGTTTTTTTTTTAAAGTTTCGATGTAATATATATATTTCATTTTACTAATAATTTTTAACGTTTCTGATTTCAATAAGACAAGTCGCTTTTTTGGTTTTATATTTATTTTCATAATGTGACAAAGATAATTTATCTAAATCTACTCAGTTCAGATGCGTCATGATTTTAAATTATTAGTTGTTAATTATTTTTTATGTAACAAGTGTCTGAATATAGTTCCTTTTTTATAGCCTGAAGAAGGGAGTATGCGAAACTTCCGAAACATCGTATCATAAATTGAATAAATGAATTTATTTTGCACATATTGATGTGCTGCGATCGATCTTTCCTGCTCCACTATTTTTGTTTATACTTAGTTTTCTCTAAAATCATTCTATAATGTGAAGTTCTTTTAAAATTAGATTTCACTTAAGATATATTAAAAAATATGCTTATATTTAGTGAATAAATTTAATAAAAATAACTTAAATTTCAATTTTGTGAATTAAGAATTACAATTCTAATGTTAAAAAAAATATATAATGTTGTATAAAATAAGCAAAAATAAAATAATACACAAGAAATTGTGAATAGGTAATTTACATAAAAAATCCGCACTCTGATGAGGTTAAATTGTTTATTAATTATAGACACAGAATTAGTAAATCCAATGATAGTGATGTAGGCGGTGCTACTACGATGGTGGGAGACCTTAATAAAAGTCAATCGTAACGTGATTGTGAGTCAGAGTGCCAGTAAGATGCGGACTAGCACACAACGATACGTTATTTTTTAGTGTTTATTCAATTTTCTTAACGTTGATCTTAAGGTAACTAAATATATTGTTGCAAGTTCTTTGTGAGTGTTAATAATCTTATAAATCCTGCTATTGAATTTATTTTGGTATTTTGTACATACTTTACAAGTAATTAAGGCTCAAATAAATAATAAAACTGTTCGAAGTTTACATAAATTCTGTGATAATTAAGAATTACTGGTTAACTTATCAGTTATACCTGTGGTAAATCAATATGAACTAACATAAAAAGGGTTCATATAATGATATTGCACTTAGTGGTTTCTGAATTATTGCATTTCAAAGTATAAACTTTGACGAAATCAAAATGTCACAATCACTGCTATCACAGTTTCAGAACCCTTATCCGATTGCAAACCTGTTATTAGTATTTGTATCTGTGTTTCTTTGTTTCGAGAGAACCGCAGCTATCTCATCAGATTTCTCCGCAACCGGAGCTATGGTGAGTAAATCGATTTCGCTTATACCGCTTTTTATGTGATTATGATAAAAAAACTTTTTCCTTTTCATATTTAGCATAGATAACTCGTACACGTTTATTTATGAGGATATGCTTGGCTGAGTGAAGCACGATCTTTACTTTGAATCTTCCCAAATGTATATATTACCTTCTTTTTAGTCAAATTGGCAAGTTTGATAGATGAATGCACGATTTCACTCGTTCTTAACAATACATTAATTTTTTCTAATTAGATCGTATAAATATTATACCCTTGATTTCGTATTAATTAATTTCAATTCTTATTGTACAGTTTGTGGCAAGGTATTCTGTCAGAACGAATACAAATATTTGAACGTGCTTGCCTGAAATACGTATGCATATATATGTATATATGCATATGTATACGATTTTACACCAATGGGAAACTATTAAAATTGCTGAAACTGTAAGAAATAGTTATAAACCATATTGAAAAATCTCATGTAATCATTAGTTTGTTTTTTTTGCATGTTTTAAACTACTCTTAGTCAATTGGTGAAGATTTTTGAAAAATTTTGACTTAGAAAAATTATAATTTCGTTTTTCAAAAATTTTCTAAGATCAAATTTTTCAAAAATAGTTATTAATCTACTAAGAATCATTTACAACATGTAAAAAAGAACAAAAATCGTTATCATGAGACTTTGGCATGAGATCTCAGGTGAGATTTTTAAGTAGGGAATCGGTACTATAGTATATGAAAAAAATTGAGAACCAGATATTAAAGATCTCAGAAGTGATGCCACCTTGAAAAATTTCCATTTCTTGACAATTTTCAGGTATATACAAACGTTTTCTCGAAAACTATTAACACAAACATACTTAGTGATTTATCCAGAAACTAATAACCTCGTTTTTCATTGAGCCAAATGTTTTCCGATACATCTATAAAATTTTCAATCATGCAAGCGCACTGAATTTTCTCAATAAAGTTTTGAAAGACAGTTTTTCTTGCAGATCATTAAAAGAAGCAAAATTCAAAGAGTACAAAGGTCTCATTTATGAGAAGAAAATTGAAGAACAAGTTAAATTTTACCAAATTTAGGCTTTTATGGAGTTTAACGACGTTCTATCAGTACTACACTAATCAAAACATGAGAAAGAGAGAGACAGAGAGAGACGCGCTGCTGCTGCACTAATTACATACATGTTAAAATTACCATTGTTCAAAAGACTAATGACAAAAAAATGCAAAAATAATGTCGATATTTTAGAATCTATTTACAGACATGTGGTATCATTCAAAAGACTTTAAGGGGAGCTTAACCATATAAAAAAAATTAACTTAAATCACCTAAAATAAAAAAATTATAGTAATTAGTAAAATTAACAGATAATATTTAAAAGTATATTAAATTCCTGACAAAATAAGTTGCAGTAGAAGTCTCTACGCCTATTTTATCTTAGGTTACGTCAATTTCAAAAATTTGGTTTTGGCCAACATACATGTCTAAGGGATTGATCAATTTTGATGGGATTAGTTTTAAATTGTTGGTAATTGATGTCATTGTGGTGTGAAGAATTGTATGAGTTAAAATTTTTTGATTAAATAATTCAATGAGTTCAAAAACTGCATAAATTCATAAAATTTCTTCTAAATTTCTTCAATTTTATGAATTTATGCAGAATTTGAACTTATTTAACCGAAAAATTTTAACTTGTACAATTTTTCGCACCACAATGACATCAATTACCAATAATTTAAAACTAATCTTAAGAAAATTGACCTATAGATTACGGTTGGAAAGACTAATGTAAATCTTTGTAAATGACGATAATATAAGTACACGGTAACTACAAAGCACACGACATTTCAAATTTTCACTGATGTAAACTTCATTAAAACTTTTTGATTTGAATTTACAAATTTCTTGACCAGAGCGTTATTCATCAATGAATTTTATGATGTAAAGCCAATTGGTTCAGTAGGAAAGCCAAAAGATGTGTAAAACTTTTTTTGTTTTTTTTTCTTCACATTTTCACAATTTTCACCAGAGTGTTATATTCTAACGTATTTTGAGTGTACTAACAAATTTTCAGCTCATTATGTGCAGTAGAAAAGAAGAAAGATATGTAAAATTTTTTGGTTACTAGTCGGTATAGAAGATCAGTACGGACTCCCCTAAAGTAAATTTATATTTAATAGCATTCGAGAAAAAATTTGTAAGTATTTGAAATATGTCAAAAATTATTTAATTTTTGAAGGGCGACATTTTTGACTAACTTAATAGCTGGATCTAAAATATTTTTTTACAAATCATGGTAATCATTTACATCTACTTCCAAGAGTTTCAACGATTTAAAAATTTTAGATTTTCCCGTTGGTTTGGAATGCCGCATGAATATATATATATATATATATATATTCTTTTTCTAAGCAAGCAGTCAAATATATATAAATATAATACAGATATCCGCTTGGATACACCATGTATATATGTATAAACAGTTCCCGGTTGAAAATGTCCATATGTATTTCATACAGGTTTCTCGCTGATTTTCATACGGAATCCATATTTTATATATTTATATATTTGTATATTTTGCAGATGACTTATTCATTAGTTTGGATAGAATGCCTTATTACAGACTGTATATTTAAAGTAAAAAAATATCGAGATTGAACTATTTTTGCACATTTTTATTACTTACGAATTTTAACGAATAAATTCACGTGCACTACATGTTTACGTTTATCTATGTACTTTTTTTCTGGTTTACAATACTTAACTTCTGCACTTAACCAGAAGGCACATCGCTTGTATAAAATAATACTTTGGTATTTCTGAACAGGAAGGTCTCCTAAGACCGGTTTCAGATTATTACTAAATAGATCGTACCATTATAAAAGGTTATTTAAAAATTTTAATTTTTAATGTACATTGACTTCCTTAAATCAAGAACAATGATTTCGATTTTTTACAATAAGTACATATAGTTTCATTAAACAAAAATAAGGACATCAATGAATAATGTAATTTTGCCCCGGGATTTTGCAGGAGGATCGCGATACACCTACAGAAGTTTGAAGGGGACACAAAACCATGTCTATCAAAGCAAAATTTAAGTATGTTGTATGCCGGAAACCCTCTGAAAAACACTCTCAACTTTGTAAATTAATACAAGCAATATATCTATATGCATAATCAAGGAGTCTGATAAGTTCCAGGTTCAGTCAGACATATATATGTATATAAATATACTACCTACGTTAATTTGCAAACGTGAAAGTGATTTTTCCAAGGGTTCTTATCACTTATTATAGTTGAATTTTGCTTTCCGCGGCAAGGGTTTTTGTCTCCTTCATATAGATATACTAGTTTTTCATAATCCTCTTTAATATAAGGGTAAAGTTATATTGTCCCCTAACATTCTGATATAAATTATAATTTATAAAGTAAAACATTATGATAATACACATGTTTACAGCACACTTTGTGAAATCACTGCGAGAATAGATTTTTGTAGATTTCCAAGTACAACTATAATAAAATAAAATTTTTGGGCAACATTTTTACCAATTAAAAAGAATGGAACAATACTGCATGATTATCTAACTTCATAAAATAATTAAATGTCTTATTTCTGAAAATTAAAGTACACAACTGTGCTCAAACGCCACAACTTCATCCAACAATTAAAATATGGACATTGCAATTAATATACGTTGATGAACTTGTAGAAACATTCGCTTAGAGATTGAAGGACGGTGATCTTCAAAAACTGTTTCTATAATACTGTTCGGTAACATATTCCCTTATATGCAATTCATTTAATACAGCTTATCGCAAAAAAATGCTTTTATTATATCGTAATTTACATCTTAAAACCAATGCGTGATAAGCACATACCCTTTCTATTCAGCAGATATAGAACAGTCTAGCATTTTTATACAATGACTACTTGAATTATCACGGGTGATAGTATCATGTTATGTAACGCTGAAAAGAATCAAAACTCTCATGCAGAATTTAAATGATCAAAATATCACATAAACCTATTATAATTAAAAAATAATTACTCAAATAATTTGAAAACTATCAAACCTTACTTTTAATGTAAGTACTTGTGTTGCATTAGTCTCAGTTTTGCTACATCAACTTTTTTCTCTTCCTTGATTGTATAATTCATGAACTATATTATAGTGCACTTTTTTCGGACAGATAATAACAAAAAGAAAGAAAACATAAGCTTGTCTTTTTATCTCAACAAACATTGTTTAAAGTAATTTTATAATTAACATTAAACGCGCGCACCCCCGCATCCATGTACGCACGCCCACACACTCACACACATAGTTTTATGCGAGTTTTGAATGTTTTCAGCGTCACATAACGTTGTAGTGATAGCGTCGCATGTGACAATATATAATACGAAGGAAAAGTATTGACCTTGGAGGAGTTTTTATAATTCTGGCACGTCGGTATTCTACGCCCTCACTATTCCTATCTGTCAGATACGTTCCGAATACAAAGCTACTTTAGTTGTTTTTTTACCAAGGTTTCTCTCTCTCTCTCTCTCTCTCTGAACGTCTCTCTGTATCTATATATATATATGGGAGATTCCACGAGAACGGAAAAATACAAAATTTTAAAATCGTTGAAACTTTGGGAAAATGTTGCATTGTATATCAAAATCATGTTTCTGAATTTTGGGAGACCTATATGCAAGGGTCTAATTACTATTAAGCCTCGAATATACACCAAAAATGGAATTTTTTGGAATTATTTACATATATATTTATATGGCAGATTCCACGCGAACGTATTTGACATATAATTAATTTATATGTCAAATAGGAATTTACATGTAAATTTACATGTGATAAAAATGACATGTTTTGACGTTATCTCTTTGAGCTTCCCATCTTCTATAAGAGCTTAATTTAATTTGCTCAAGTCAAGGAAAATTTTGAGACCTCATACGATAAAATCAGTCAGGTCTGTCAGAATTAGATTTTCAAGTGTATGTAGAGGCTATATCGACCAAACATAGACCTTCACCAAACATTCTGAAAAAATTCAGACATATTCTTGAGGTAAAATGCAACAACTTTTGCATTTACCATTTATAAGATTTTATCAGAAAATTTTGAGATAAAAAATCACAAAGATTTGAAAATTCAAAAAAATTCCATTTTTGGTGTATATTCGAGGCTTGGTAGTAATTATACTCGTTGAAATATTATATATATAATATTTCAACGAGTTTAAAGTTTTAAAAATGAGATTTTTCTAGCGGAACATAAGTATATAATCATTTATAAAATTTATTATAGATGATTATATACTTATGTTCCCCTCTGCTCATTCCGCAAGAAAAATCTCATTTTTAAAACTTTAAACTCGTTGAAATATTATATAAAAAGATTTATATGTACTTCAAGTAATCTGTAAACATTTTTATGATAAATTTCGTTGAATGTAAAACACTGTAAGGTACGACTCAATCCAGCTATAGTAAAACATCCCTTTAAAAAATATATATGATTGAACAAATAATATTAGTATTCTAACATGACTACATATCTGTAATTGAATATTAATTACCCATTAAAGCCCATGCAAAAACTGGCTGAGATAGCAACAAACTAACTATGCCATCTTTTGCATAACTAAAAAATAAAATATACGTTCTTTTCTTTTGTCATTTGCAATTGTTTATAAAAAATTATTTAAACAAATTACAAAAAAATTTATAAATTTTAAAAAGTGACTGCAGGAATCGATTCTACGGAAAAAATAATGACGAAAACTTACGTAGTATTTTATTGTCAGAGTCCAATTTGTTAGTGTAAAGTAGGGATAAACAATCACACGCCAGGGAGTGAAAGTGAAAGTGTTATATAGGTTTTCGTCATGATTTTTTCCGTAGAATCAATTCCTGCAGTCGGTTTTTCAAAATTGGCAACGCTGTACTAGCATTCGCCACCGTAGCCGAACATAACACGTATGTATACTGTGTGCATTTACAGGAGCGATAAATATATATAGACGTTGCCAGATTTATGTTAACTGCACAGGAATGAAAATTTTGTGCTTCTGCGCAGAGTAGGCGGAGCTTAGCAGTACTGACTAGCTCAACTTATTCTTGATAATACATATTGAAATGTATATGTGTAAGGAAGTATCCTTAGTAATATTGAATTTAGCGCGTAAATAGATCGGTAAGTCAGATCTCCCATTGTACCAAGAGAATCGAATTAATTCACACGTGGGCAGAATGACGAGGTAAGCCTCGAAGTGCACACGTAAAATAACAACATTCAATGTTATTATTCGCACTTATGTTTCTTGATTCATTTTATAAATTAGTTTTATAATTCTTAATTAATTTTACGTGTGCACTTCGTGGCTTACCTCGTCATTCTGCCCACGTGTGAATTAATTCGATTCTCTTGGTACAATGGGAGA
>UELV01165071.1:0-58612 GCA_900490015.1 Megastigmus stigmatizans | reverse complement strand
TTTTTTTTTCGTTCCCCCATTGTAACTCAATTAAGCTAATTACGCAGTTATGCCGTTTTGCTTTCAAACTCACTTCTGCTTTCCGCTGCTTTTTTTTCACTTTTCTGCGCTCTCGATGCCGGCGGTGCGGGGATTGCCCAACACACCGCACCAGCTGCCAAACGGGCGCTAGACAAATAATACACTTTAAATAAATTTCCCTTTTTTGTGCCGCGGGGAGAGAATTTTTTCGCCACCCGAAAGGTTTCTATGTCTTATTTGCGCTCGCGAGTATTCCGAGAGGGGATTGTTAAGAAATAATCATAAATTTGTGCAATAAAATTGAGCTGTAAAATTGCCGAAACATAAAATGAAATGAATAGTCCGCGTTTTCGTTTAATTGTAATCGCAATAAGTGAGTGACCAAATTATTGAGACATTTTCTGCTTACAATATTTCAAATTATTATCCGTAATTAAGATAACAAGCCGTAGGGAATAAACAACCGACGCACGTGGTTTACTAATCATGAATCGTGGATAAAACGCATTACTACAGAATTCGACTTGCGATAAAATACAATTTAAATAAACTAATCTCGATAACACAGAAATGATTTAATTAAATTTTGTTCCCCAACACTATGATAAATTTGACAAGGCAATAAAATATGAAGGTGAAAAATCCTCATTCGCTTATTGCCCGCGTCTCCAAGAGCCACACTTGTCAACTGCAGCTGATGATGACGAGGAAAAAAGTTGGAGCTCCACAGGGCGAATCGAGGTCCTCGGCGCACGTACGGCGCACACAGAAAAGAGTCTGCAAGCCCGATCCATCCCGGCGCGCGTTCGTTATTCAACGAAAATCTCGAGAAGATCTGCATCGAAGATCGAGGCTCGATTAGGCGCCGTAGCTCCTTCATCGTGTCATTAGAGCCAATTAAGATCGTCAATAGATAGATAAGGAGGAGGAGACGAACAGTAGCTCGTTGCGCGGTGCAAAAGAGGCGAGAGAAGAGGGAAAATAGGTCGAGGATCGGGATTTCCGTTTTATCAGCAGGCTGCTAACCGTCTACCTTCCCCCCCTCCCCCAGCTGTCCGGTTAAAAACCTCTTTTCGCTCGGTGAGAGCTCTGCGCGCTTATCGTCCCGATTTTTTCCCCTAGATTACAAGCTCGGCTCGACGACGGCTTTACATACCGTATAGTTGGACGCATTGCATGCAGACTGCGCGCACACACACACACACACACACACACACACACACACGAGTCCCGCCCGCTGTAGAAAGTGAAAGCTATTATATTATTTGGGGAAGTGAGTGCAAAAATGTCCCGGCGCGCGCTCGTCGAATCGCGAAAGCCGGACGCCGGAGCGCGGCGAGATCCTTTTTCTTCTCCTGCAGCGCTCGGTAGGTATAGAGCGAGATCGCGGCGACTAGTCGGCGGCGACGATGACGACCGGTTTCCGGCACCCGAGGTTTAATAGCTCTCCCGTGCGAGCACACGACACGGCTCTGACTATATAATGACATGCATATACACGCACTCGCGTGCAGTCCAGGCTATATACACTCTTGTTTTTATTGTTTATTTATCGCGCTGCACGAGCAAGCCTCGTCACTCTTGCAAAGGACTCGCATACACACACACACAGACACAACGGCTCGTCCCGTTTTTCCTGCTCGCCTTATCCGTTCATCTATACCTTCTGCGCACGCTCTACACCTCCTGCCACGAGTTTCGCTGCGCTTTTTACTCCCGTTGCTGCTTAGCTGCTGATCCATTGCAGCCGAGTCAATTTGTCAATCACGTGCGTTACAATCAGCTATTGTTAGCAGCTCGATGGATCGGTTTATCGCTGATTTGCGGTGCGATAGCTTATAGCTCGGATCTTTTCTGTCACATAAGAAACGAAGCGTAATCTCTTTACTATATACTTGTACTTGTACTTTCCTCGATTCCGTCTCAGCATATGGTTTTTATAATATTCGAAATTCCTAAAGCTGAGATGAGCATATATAATATATTTCGCAATTGGAAAATGTTTCGGAGCGCTCAAAGTTTTTTATTCCGCATCTGATACAATGTGAATTTTTTTCCGATTAAGATGAATTTTAGCTGCAATAAAATAGATTCTTGTAGTTTTGCTGTCGGGCGACCAACTGCATCCCAGCAGCAGAGGCAGAAGCGGCTTTTAAAGTTGTTTAATACAGATGTTTTCTCGTGGCGTAGATACTACCGAGTGGCGTGTTCCACTCGAGACTCACTACAGCAGTACAGAGCAAAGCTGTAAAACAGTAGGTATAATTTGAAAATGCAGCGCTCTTGAATAACAATTCTTCGTATTATCTGAAATCAGTGTTTAAGGAGCAGTTTAAGCCCATGCACCTCGGGCCGAGTTAAAATTTAGTAATCCCGAGCATTATCCCGCAGCGGCTTGGGAGCTTTATGCGCGACTCGTAAATCGCAAATGGAAATGGCATGTGTATATAACTCGCACTTTCGACGCGGCGCTGCAGTGGTGCTGGTGCGGTGCTGGTGCGGTGCCGGCCCCTCCTGCACCTACTGCACCGCAGAGAGATTATTGTTGTGAATCGCGCGCAGGCAGTCGCATAGAAAGTTTCAGGCAGCCGCATAATTAAGCACCGATTCGCAACGATGAAATTCATTAAATATCGGCCAGCCGAGTGCAGCTGCAGCGACCGACTCTCCGATGGTATATATCGTTATACATAAGACGAGTGGGGAAAAAGCTAACGTCGAAACGTAATAGGGGAAAAAATATGGGAATAATGAAACGACGAAGTGAGGCGCATTCCTTGACACGCTCGATGAGCCCGAGTCATTATATTACGAAAAACCAATTTGCCGCGAATTTCGTTCGCGAATGAAGTAGACTTGAGTGCCGTCCGGGGGAAGGAGAGTATCCCCGCATTGTTGCAGTGTATGGTGTGTGTGTGTGTGTGTGTGTGCAGTCCCGCTAGGTTCCGGCGATGGCGTTTTCACCGGGGCAGTTGTGCAAGCGCCGATTTTAATTAATAGAATGCACCTATATACCCGCGAAAGTAGCCCGTGTAACGCGGCTCCTTACGTTGGATTTTTTTTCGCGCCGATGCAAAATTGGAGGAGGACCGCATCCGCGCGCTTTCGTCACGCTTCCAGGTTGGCACGAGGGATCTTTTTTGGACGAGGCCCGGTGACCGGCGCTGATGCGATTCTCCACGGGCCAGATTCTGTCTTTCGTATGACGTGCCATCGACTTTCAGGTTAACACCTCGAGCGAAGTGCACGTAACAGGGGCTGCTCTACTAACCTTTTTTTCTCCGCTCGCTTGCACTCGATCATCCAATGGGGTTTTAATTTGACCTTACCGAATTCACGGCGAATCGAGATTCGGCCGGGTAATTCGCGCATTCACAGAGTTGAATTTTAGAAGTAAATAGTACTTTAGCGGAGCAAGCTGCAGAATGATGATGAACTAAATTGCGCTTAAAGTACTTGATTATGCTATTATTCTCTAACGATTCTAAAACGCATAAAAAAATATTTAAAAGAAATTGCACTCCCTTACATGCCTGGAAAGTTGAAAAAAAAATTGATTGAAAATCAGGGCTTTCCACACTCGTATGTTTCTACTGACATGTTTCAAACATAAGCAACAATCATATCAACCTTTTTTTGAAACGTTTTCCGTCAATAAACGTTGTTTTCTTTTAATTAAACGTCTCATTCATCAAATATTATTGCAATTCATGTGCTTTCTAACTTTATGCGTATACTTTCTGGTTGTACCCTACTATACATTGCTTAATTATGTATATATATAAGAATTATTGTATATACATAAATGTAAATTATCTAGTGTATTTTAAAAATAAAAGTATGATCCCTTGAAGGAAAATATTTTAGAAAAGGTCCGATTCAGTTTGTCCTAGGCTTATGAAAAATGTGTAAGTAGAAACAGACGAATACAGACAGACGGTAATTTGATCTAGTGTGTTATACTTTCCCTTTACAAGCACATTTCATTTTTATCCCGCGAATATTACATTTTCACGAACCTTTTTCAAGAAACGTATATTAAGATTTGGAATCATTCAAAAAATCTAAAACATGTTTAAAAAAATATTTGTTTGGTTAACTCTAAAATATAATAATCGTATGTAAAATATAAAATAATTCAAAATCTAACTCGAGTAACTCCATAATTTTAATCTTAAATCAAAATCAGGAAAATAACTATTTCTAATCCATCAAACACCACAAACACTGGTACTTATGTAGAAATAACTTTTCCAACAGCTTACAGACCAAAAGAATATAAATCTACGTCGTAATATCGCACAACGATATTAAATCTCGAAATGTACACCACATTGATTACGGTTTTGTATCATACCACAACAAAGCTGAAAGTAGATTTATGTTTTGAGATTATGTAAACCATCCATAATACGGTATACGGTTGCAGCCATGGACTGTGGGAAGATGCACCACCTTTGAGCTCAACGATGACTATTTGACTATGACCCACTAGTAAATCTGCACGTATCCGAGCTTAATCAAACTTTATAGTCTTTGCATGCAAATAAAAAGAATAAAATTCATAATTAAATTAAGTTATTGCATATTAGGTTGTACATATGATAGATTTTACGTTGATCTTTAACATTTAAATTTATAAATGATAATAAATTACAATTATGGTTGTGAAAATCAAGTAAAATCATTTGGACAACAATCTATTTAAAAATAATAAATGACTACCGAAAACTAGATCATGTGTATGAAACTAAAATATTTTTATCCATCCGTAGGTATCATTTATTCCTCAGGTGGGAAAAGTATTTGATCAATTTTTTTAGCACTCGTCATTCAAAGAAAAAGGACTCTAACACTAGCCGATAGTAAAATTGCAAGAAAAATATTTTGTAAAATGCCAAATTGATCGATCGCTCCCTATTGTCGATACATCAAAGTAAAAACAGACACATTCGATAAGACGTGGATTTTCAAACCATTTTATGCAAGATTGAATTTATTCCGGCCTAACCAGGGTTCAGCTCTTAAACCTATTAAACATCTTTTACAAACTAGAGATGCTCGCCAAGCCGCAACACGTACAGAGCGCTCGAGAAATATGTCGAAGCAGCTCGAATTAGGAACAATTAGAAGCTGTTACAACGAATAAGGCCCGATAAGAAGTGTCCAGGCTGGTGCAGCGAGCTGCAGGAGCGAAAAACCGCGGTTGCGACATTGACCCGAGCTCGGCTGGTTGGGCGGACCGGCGGCGCTCGCGAGCAAGAAAGAGCAAGAAAGAGCTCCGCTCTGCACAGCTAAGAATATATATCGGTCGAACGACTCAATTTCTGGCCCAGGCTAAATTAATTCGAGCATTAAATTGTGACCGATCGGCTCGGCGAGATCGACTACCGTTATAGGAGCGGCAAAAACCGAGCGAAGTCGCGGAGCGTGACGCGATCCGAGACGGATCCCCCCCTAGGAAAAAGAGAGAAAGAAGAGGGATAGCTGCCGTCGCCCGGAGCACGTGCAGCATCTCGAATCCGCGAGATCGAGGCGGTCTCGGGTCAGGGCCGCACCGAGCCACGCAGCAGGTGCACGTACACATGGAAATAGCCAGTCGTTCCCGGGTGGAGGGGAGGGGGGAGGATGGAGAGCGGAAAGGGCCGATTCTCATCTCGTTATCGGCGACAACGTGCAGTCGACAATGACGATAAAGCGAGTCTCAACTGTTGCTGCTGCCGCCGCCGCCGCCGCCACCGCTGCTGGACACCAGACTTCCTACACGTGTCCCGCCCTTTCTATTTGCGTTCGCTCGCAGTTACCGGATAGCCGCGAGATAGACCGATAATGCATGGACAGTTGCAGTGCGACTCGGATTACTCGAATCGCTGGTACCAATAGCAGATGTATCGAAGGAAACCGACCCGATCGATCTCGTCCAATTCTAAAATCAATCACTACCTCATTCCTATAAGTATCAAGATATAGCGATGTTCTCTGGACATAATAACAATCAAAAATCGATAGATAGTTTATAAATTCCAGCAAGATAATAAAACAAATTATCGTTGCTCTCCACGAAAAAAAAAACTCGAAAACGCAATAGTTTTATGTAAAAAGTCTATGCTTAGAACTGCAGCTGTCGAAGTATTCATTTAAATAATTGCACGCGATAGGACACATTAATTTAGCGATGTAATGCAGGTATTATAGAAGTAGATGCAAAACTATCCAAGCACGTCTGGCTATATGGTGGCGTAGATTCGAACGAGGAAAGTCGCTCATCGAAGCATAGAGGAAAAAAAATGTGCGCGAGCGAGCAAAAAGAGCGCGCGCGTGCACGCGAGCTCGGTATAGAGACAGAGACAGAGAGAGAGGGGGGGGAGCGCACTAGACGCACACGCACGTACGCGTCTATATAGTTGCACATACAAGCACAAGCGCGTCTCTGTAGGTGTTCTGGGCACTTCCCTTCGGTCATTTAACTGGAAAGTCCCTTACGTAATATAAAGTGCGAGAGCGGCTATACAGCCTGGCTGGCTGCTTGCTTGCCTATGTAGACGCTCGTTTCCGTGTTGTCCGCCGCCGCCGCGACTCGCCTCGCGTTTGCTAAATCAGCCAAAGACATCCGATAGGATCGATACGCCTACGATATAGACTCTCGCACGGCGGCTCTATATCCTTGCGAGCCGCACTTTTACATCGGCCGGACGTTTCTCGCTATCTCTCGGTTACACGTATACGCTCCCCCTCCTCCTCCTCCTCCTCCTCCTTGGCCAACTCTCTTTGCCTCCTTTTCCTCTCTGGCCTCGATCGATGCACACTGCACACACTCGCTGCTGCACCGCTGTGATTATATTATCCAGATTGGAGACCGAGTCGGGACCGTGCGCCGCGGATACCAGCTACTATTGTGCAGAATTAGCTAGCTTTTCGTTTCTCCGTTTATTCTGAGCTACTTAGTTGTGCTTATCGCTCTCTTTCTATCTCTCCCTCTCTCCCTCCAAGAGCATCGATAGATACGCTCTACGAGTCGTCGTGGCTCTCGATCTTTTTCTATTTTTTAGATTTTCCAATTTTGGGGTGCAGGAGCCTCTGTAGTCTAGGGATAGAAAGCGGAACATTGGGAACAGCAGCTCGTACTCCTGCTCTGGTCCTTTGTTGGCTTGCAGTCCAATTACCCACTCTGACCCTCTTGCCGAACAAATTAGAGGCACTATATCCTAGGTAAAAGGGTAGTAATCAGCCTTTTTTTCGATTTTAGTAAAGCAATTTGCAACAGTGTCACACGGGAATCAACTTGTAGTATCATAAGGGGCAGTATTCGATAACTTTCAAAATTCATATATGAGCTTTGTACTACTGGGTGCTAGGCGAGACAAACATATTTCCCCATGTGAGGAACTTATTGCTATAAAACTGTGACAAAGAGTCTGTTCTCGGAGCTGACGGCTACGCACCACGGCACTCATTCAGGAAGACTATTTTCTATTCTGGTATACTTATTCACAAGATCATGCGTATGTCTAAGCCAGACTATATACTTATATACTAGGTATGTGCCAGAAACTACTTCTGGGGAAGAAAGAAAAGATCTCAGGATTCCTCGAATGCGATCCACTATAGGAAGTAATACATACCGAATTCAGGATGAGTATTTACGGAACTCCTGTCGAGATTCGTAAGCTACTACTACTCAGTTGGCCCAAGACTTTAACGATATTCCTACTCGACTTCGATGAAATTCATTTAAAATTTTAGACTCAGCAATAGGTGAGACAGTATACAAGTGTTGCATTTGTAACAAAAATTGCCGAAAACTGATTATTCTTAAAGAGTACGTACCTGTAACTGATTTGTGATTTCATTGTGTTTTCTTAACATCTACATCCAAATTTAGTATCGTAAACATGTCTGCGATATCACAAGACGAAAGCCAACAGATATGTTTTATTGTATTTCAAAAATTTAATATCTACCGAAAGTTATAAATATAAACATTTTATCTGTCTATCTATTTATCAGCCTCGGCGTCTCTCGCGCGATTTCGCAAGAGCAGTGCATGCGACCGCGAGTCCGACTGGGCATTTTCTTATGTAATTGAAGAAACGACACGTTTAGCGCTATGTTTACATCGATTACAAGAGCTCGCGCGGGCCTTAACGGCGCGAACATTAATCGCCGATAATAAACTAACAAGGATCGCTCATCTTTGTGTGTCGGGAATGTAAAAATGAAAGAGATTGCAGAGAGCTCGCATTTAGAGACACACGGGCCGTCGCTCCTTATGGCCAATAAATAAAACAAAATCATCGTGTTGAGAATACATAGGCGAGGAAAAAAGAAGTACGCGCAGCAGAGAATGCGAAAACGCGCGCCCGCTCACAATAAAAATGTCATTTTCTGTTTACTCGCGATCGCCAGGGCTCTATTAAATAGACTCTGTAATGCCGCGGTTATTTATTACTACTGTTATTATTGCTATTTCAGCTATTACCTGCCGCATTATTTATATCCATATTAACAACATAATTATATATATGCTAAATCACCGTTACCACGAGAACCTTTGCCTCGAATGAATAAATCAAATCGAATCGTACGATTCAAATTTTCGAAAATTTATAGGTAGGCCGCAAGAATAAAAAAAAGGTATTTTTTACTTTTCCTTTGCATATAATTTATACTGGCTAAACGTTCCGTACACTCACTCTTTTGCTTTAACGTATTTAAGGTTGATTTACACGTGCAGTCTATGCCGAAAGTTAGTCTTACAAAATCTGCAATAATTAATTAATGAGGCATTTTTGTAGTTTACAGCTTAGTAAGAATATAAAATACGTTTGAGGGAACGATATAAGCCTTATAAAACTTTCATTGCAATAAAAGAAAATTAATGCAGCTCCGTTTTAGAAATATAAATTTTGCGAACGTAAAATTAGTTAACATTTTTTTATTTTTTATAAAATTTATCTGTTACAAAGTTTCGATTGCTTGTTTAAGTATTTCGCATCGATTCACTAAAAGACATCAGGAAACATTACATTTCATAGTGAATCATAGGCGATTTTATAGAAAAAATTAAGTTTTGAAACAGACTGCAGTTGTATAACATTTGTAAAAAAATCGGTAATAATTGCCCGATAAGAGTATTTCTTCCAATTTCGTGTTAGTGAATCGACGCTAAATACATTAACAAATAATTTATAAAATAAAAAAGTGTTGACTAAATTTATGATGCATACACAGCGAAGCAAAATTGTAATTCTAAAATCTAGTTAAATTTATTTTATTTTGCTATAATTAAAGTTTTATAAGATTCATAATGTTTACTTAAGCATATTTTACATTCCTACTCAGCTAAAATTTAAAGAAACAGCTTACATGCTTAATTATTACAGATTTGGTAAAAGAGTAATTTTCGGTACAAACATATACGTGGGATTCAACTTTAATGACACGCAATGACTCACGAGCGCATTTCAAACTGTCAACCACTTGGATGAAATGGTCGTTGAGGAAAGCTTTATCTTAAAAATCCAATCTGGTATAGATAAATAATGTAAACTGTTATTTCTATCAGACTAATGTTCACTTTTATATTTAAACTTTTTTCCGAATAAAAGTGTCGCGCGTTGTAACTATAGAACCGGTCCGTTTATAACTGGAATGATTTTGCGAATGTTTAATGGCACAAGCGGCGGCAAAGTCGATACTATGTCGGCAATGTTTCTTCGTTTTGTCGAAACGTCGAAACTAGAACATCGAAACTGTTACACGGATGTAATGAGTTTGCAGCGCGACGGACACATGCCTATGCAGTGCATACGCAAATCCCCGATCTGCACGGAATTCCAATGTTGCAGGCAGACCAAAAAAAGAACAAAAAGAGAAAAAAAAAGAAAGAGGCTTCGCAGCTGTTCGATGAGCGATAGTTGACAAGTTATGTCGAATTAAATCGAATATTATCCGTTGCGACTGGTACAACCTGTTATCGCGACTACGTTTATTAGAACGATGATTATAGAAAGAAGAGGAGCTGCAGTCGCTCGTGTAGCGCATGTCTGGCTCTTGTCTGGATGTACCAAACGAATCCGGTATACAGCTGCATACAATGTAAACCGCATGTACCTCGATGAGTACATAGGAGCCGAGGGGAGGAGCGAAGCGAAATGCGTGCAGCTCGATTTCAAACTCGAGCTCGACAAGCGACGGCGGCAGCGGCGGCGGCCCAATTTACCGTATCGCGAGACTGGAATCACCTTATTTACTGCTGCAGCAGCAGTAGCAGCGGATCCCCGGCGGACAGTGAGCGAAAGCGAAGGCGAAGAGTGTCGCCGGCGCGTAGTGCACCATAAAAAGCGAAATGGCCTGCAGACCGATCCAGCACTGCTGCTACGCACACCAAAATGCATTTTCCAGAAATGGTCAACGGGTTGCAGGCTTAATTAGCCGGCTTTCTTGCCGAAATTCGCGTTGCTGCTGCTGATGGCTGCTAGGCGGTTTGCATTTCTCGCAATAACGGGTTCTGCCGGTCCGTTTCGGCGCGGCTTCCTCGCGGCGGCCGGGCGAGGCTCGCAGGTTCGCTCTCGTATATAGTTGCGACAAAGCTGGCCAGTCGGCTCCTACTACTGCTGCTGCTTTCTTTCTTTGGGGAGCTGAGAGCAGGCGATACGAGGCAGTCGAGTTATCGGAGTTCACGGGGCCGTAAATCGTAGAGGCGGCTTTATCGGAGGAAGCAGAGAGAGAAAGGGAGAGAGAGAGAGAGAGAGCCGAGTCGAGCCGCGAACCCCTGCAATGCCTGCATCCGTCTCTCGAGCTCTCGAGTGCTACTGGGCTCGGGTGCGCTTCCCAAAGATTACCGGCCTCCCGCGCGCACTCGCTGCGCTGCTGCTGCCGCTGCATATCCCCCTTTAACTCATGCGGTCGGTTCTCTCTTTCTCTCTCTCTCCCTCCTATCGTCGAATAAAGAAGTCCGACCGAGCGACTATTACGCCGTCCTTCCTTCCCTTCCTCCTTCTCTCCCATTACATCCCTTATTCCGATTCACGGATTCGCCTCGGCTCTCTATTTCTACCTCTGCTCTTCTCGATGAACCTCGAGTCTCCTCAAAGTGGAGATTCTCTTTCGCGACTTTTCTTCGTGTTTAGCTTTCTTTTTTTGCACGAGGACTCGTGTAATATCGATTCTACTCTACTGTGTTTCCGAAATTCGTTCAAGCTTATAATATGCCGATGCATTTTTATCCTAAATTTCCATCTAGATTTGCTGAAACTTTAAAAATCCATAACTCATCTATGAGGAAAATTCAGAGTTCAATTAATTTCGATTGATTTCTTTTATGCCTATAATTTATTAATTTTCATTCGAGGCTAGAGGCAAACCGGCCTTTACGCATGGTATCGGAGATCCTCTATGATGAGTATCGGAGATGGTTAAATATCGATTAGAATGCGTAACTTGAAAGGCCGTAAATCGCAAAAATCACGACTCCGCTATAAATGCCAAGTGTTTTGTAATAAGTAGTATAATTTTTATTACAGCTTCCGACAATATATGGCGATCGTTTCGTCTTGGGAACGATAAATGACAGGATGATTAAAGCTATCATTAATTTCGTTATCCGATTAATTCCCGCTGTCTCGAAGAAAACAACTGGTTATAAGTAAATAGAAAATCTCAATTAATCGATTGAAAAAAAGCGCAGCTGAATGCTGCGAATGAATAGCATTAAGAGCCGATCGTAAAAGGAAATAAAAAAATTTCTTGTATACAATTGCAGTAGCAATGGAGTTGTAAAATTCTATTAATCCGAGATTTAAGAAGTCATAAAGCCGATCATCCATAGATCCCCGATATTATATCAATGATCAACACCAACTGCACGGCAAATTAAAGCCTCGTTAATCCGCTTTTTGAATGTCTACCGTGGCACGTCTGCAGGCGTCGACTAATGCAACAGTCCTGCAGTGACTGCCGGGGAAAAAGTGCATAAATCAAAGCTCGTTTCGACGAGAGCTGCTTAAGAAAAGTCTGCGCCGAAAGAAAACGTTGCCGAATGATTTACGACCGATGGATTAGAAGTGCGGCCTGCACACGGCCGCACTTGTCGACGATCGGCGACGAGGAGAAAAAGAATCCTGTCCCCAACCGCACTGTATAAACGAAAATTGGAAAGAGCAAAAAATTGTGCAACGCGACTACGAGCTGTTAAAATAATCGCCGCTGGACAAACATAAACCGAGAGAACAGAAGGAAATGGGTAAAATGAATCGCTCGTCGATTATAGGCGTCCATAACGTTTTTGGAAAAGGATGATCGTTGCGAGGCAGCTGCTTGTCGGCTGCGAATCTTCCGCTTGGCCGAGCGTCGTTAAATCCTCCCGAGCAAGAACCGAGAACGTACCGACATTGCCGCAGCCGAGGCGGTTCATAATTAATGTGGATGTTAGCTGCGCAGGGCAGGAGGTATAGCTACGGGAACAGAGGAGCGAGGACAGCTTAGAGGGAGAAGCGCAGGCGCGGGGACCTGGAGGACTGCAATTACAAGCTAATAAAGTTTTAAGCGGTGTCGCCGCCTCGGTGTCGTCGACTCGGTGGACCTGCAGCTACCGAGCAGCACCTACTGGATTGAAGAGGTGCAAAGTCTCGCGGGTCAAAGGGAAAGTTTTGACTTGGTTGCGGAGCAACGAAAGTACAAACTAAAAATGTTTGAAAGGACTTTTCGAAATAGATGGAACTAATCAGATTTCAAAATACTGTTTTCGAGTTTGTGTTCTCCTTGAGTGACACTGTAACTCGAGAACGATCTCATTTTCAAAAGTGGAGATTCGTTTTATGTCTTTCCTTCTTGGAAGCGAAATTGAATTGCTAAAAATCCAATTTCTCGGTTTTCGGAGTCGTTCAATTACATTAAATTATTCATAAATTCTCGTATAGTATATTGTAATATTAGAACAATTAATCGCGATTTATAAATGGTATCGATGCTATATATATCGGAAAAAATGATCACGTCAGTGGAGGCTAAGTGGCGATAATTCGGCAGGGGTTATTTTTATAGAATATTTTCGGCTAACGCGAGCTGGCGAATATCGGGTAGGTCTCAGTTGCACCACAGGGGTACAGGGGAGACTGGGAGCTCAACTGATTTATGAGGCTTCGTCATAGGCACGATCGCTTATTAGGAGGTAAGGCTTAAGTGTTCCATAATCGTCTTGGCCAATAAGAAAACTCGCCGATATCGCGTTGCTACTTTGTTTTCTCAAAGACTCTTAAATTGAATTGCCGGCGCGTCGGGTGATATAAATCGGCGTATTATAATGCGAAATTAATACCATTTATAAATCACTCTCTACGAATAGCGCCAGTGAGAGAACGGTTTTATAGTCCTGCCATAAACTTTTTTACCATATGAACCTTTAAGCCATTTATAGATAAGATACCGAATGCTATTGACGTATAAGATCTTTGAATTGATTCAGCTCGGATATTTTTATAAATTTTATAATACTTTATAAATCTTTTCATCGGAATGTCTCTATTCGAGCAATAATGCAAGAGCGCAAAATGATGTGAATAAATACCATTTTAATTCATATAATGAGTCATTAATACTTCTGAAGTAATGAAATATTTTCTATATTACGGTGAATATAATGGCAATTTATCAGATAAATGCTATTTTGTCTATTAAGAGATTATGAAAGAAAAGGAAAATAGCTAATCCTAACATAATCGCAGCAGCATTCTCTACTTGATAGTTGATTCCCTATCAGATATAATTGACTGACCCTGACTATTTCTTGATTAATTTTCCTATATTGGCATTACACATAGGATACCTATAATACCAAGTCGACAAGAAGCCTATATTTCTCGTACAGGTATTTTTTTATAAGCGAGTTTAATAAGAAGATTTTTCGCAAGACTTGAAAACTCGGATTTCAACATAAAACGCAATGAAACTCAAACGGTCGACTTGCTCTGGTCAAGAAAAAAAAATAAGTCAGATCAGGCCTTTGAAAGTCGACTTGCCTCTTATTGACTCTAAATTTGTGCGTGTTTTTCTTTTTTTCTTTTTTTTTTTTTTTTTCAAAATCAAGGCACTTTAAATTGACGCTAGCTCGGGAATATATCGGCAAATCTCTGGCGGGTTTGAGAGGCCGCAAGAAAATGGAGGCATTTAGTTGCCGAGAGGTATAAGTGCGTTCGCAACGCAGAGCAGCAATTCTCAAGGTTTCCGCGGGAGAAGCGATCATAAATTTTTGGAACAAAACAGATCTTTGCCGCGAGCCGCAATAGCACAGTCGTTGGGAGGAGCAGCAGCAGCGGCCTACGCGCATGTTTTCAGGCACTCGAAAGGGGAGCAGGCGAGCGTATCGAGAAAAATCTTGAACGATAGCCCCGGTATTCCGATAAAATGCGAGTCTAACGCGTGGAAAATGTAGATAAATTCAGAATAGAGTCCGAGTCCGAGTCTATACTTTTCGGGCGGCTCGTTTGGTGCGCAGCACGAAAAGTTGCATCGCCACGGTCTAAAGCGCTCGGATATTATATAGAAGAAAAAAAAAAACGAACGAGGTCCGCTCGCGCGTATACATGCACATACAGCATCTGGTGCGTATACGCGAGAATATTAAATGTGCAGCGTTCGATATATTTACGAGTTCTCGGCGGCCCGCCTATTAGAGGTCGCCTCTCGAGTGTACACATAGCGCACTCACGACGGAAAACTCGATCTCGTGGATTTCATAAAGTGGATTTGATTTCAATAACTGGTTTGCGAGGTGAGGCCGACAATTTTGAGAAATCCACCTTGTCGAGGACATTCTCTCCCTTCGGCTCTGTGGCAGTGCAGGAGACGCGATTAGAGGGAGAGCCGAGAGATAGTTGCGACAACTCGCGCGAGCGAGCCGGGCAGTTTTAGTATCGAACGCTCAACTTTTAGCCGTTTTTAGATTCGGTATCCCTTTTGGATATGCCCAGTCGAATAACCAGCAGCGGCCGCTTCGTTCGTGCCTAAGCACCCGACTATCGACGAGTTTCTTTATATTCGGGAAGCTTGTTTTACTTCTAAAGGCCTTTGTAGCTTACGATAAATTCAGTGCTTTCCCACTCCCTTGAATCGAATCCCACCTCATTTTTCAAAAACTTGTACAAAGCAACAGCTCAGAAATCTACCTTTACCGTAGCTGCAAAATAATTTCAAAGAACGAAAACACCAAGCGCATAGCTTGTATTTCAAGCCAACAGCTTTAACGCTGCCCCTTTGCCTCATCATCGCTTTTACAACGGAACTGTGCAAACTGAAACTTCTATACGATTAATCTTCAAGAAAAAGAAAACACAATTTCTATCATTCGACTTGATCAGCGATCTTGATTTAAAAAAAAATGAAAAACGCTCGATGTTACAACACATCCTCGTAGCAAAAAACAATCGGCTTGCAATTTAAATTGCAATTTACATCGTAAGCTGATTTTCTTTTTTTTTTTCTTATCAGGCAGCTCTCGTCGGCGAAAGAGCATTCGATATCTTATCCTCGGCTGCGCACTCGCAGGTTCAATTATAATCTGGCTGCACTCGCGGCGGTAAGCTGCCGCCGCCAGCGTCGTATCTAGATACAAACAGCCGATGATCTAATAAGGATGAAACGGCTCGAACTATACACTCCCACGAGGAGAGTATTCTCCTCCGAAGGAAGTGTTGCAAAGCTCAAAGTACAACAAAAGATCGCTATCGCCGGTTTTCTAATCCATTCCCGCGCGCGTTTAATAACCGAGCTGCGCTGCGCGGGTATATATGCCGCATCGCGCGGCTGCTGCAGAGGCCGTGCCGAGCCGCAATATATCATACGAGCAAATTAATCTGCCGCTCCGATCTGCTTTCATAAGTGCTGCACGCGGGTAACGGGCGAGACCAGTTCGCCGGTTCTCTCTGCTGTTGCTGCGCAGCTACGGTGCATTCGGTGCATTCGGTGGGTGCGGTGGGTGGTGGGGTAAGGTGGATTTAATTCTAAATTCGCGCTCGAGCCAGATACCCGCGTACGAAGGTTAGGCTCTCGGCACAGATTTCACCTTGGCGGGGCAACGCGAGCGGCTATACATACGAAAAAAGCGCTAGAGCCGCAGCGGAAAGCCGAAAAAGCCACCGAACGAGAAATGCCGCAGTGACGCGGATGCCGGAAAAGCAGAGCTCGCAGCCCAGCGCAACGGCAAAAGCCAGCAATGCTAATTTCGGAATTGCCGCGGCCGCAGCATTTACATAAACTCGCGAGACCGCGCGCGGCGCGAAAAGTGGTCCCGGCCGGTGCACTTATTTCTCCAAATGATAATAGCTCGAAAAATCGACTCGGTGGCTTGGCAGCTGCACGCGCGAGAGCAGAGTAAACAGGAAAATGCACAACGGCGGGAGGTGGAGGGAGAGGGGCAGAGCGAGGAAAGGAAAAGAGAAGAGAAGCCTGCAGTGGGTCCAGAGAGCGAGTTAAACGCACATATATAGCGGTCGTGTTGCGCAGGCCGCAGTGCGTAAAGTGGCGATGCTAAATTGCGAATAATAACGGCGAGCCGAGGCGCGCGCTCGCACACTGTGCCGAGAGTGATTTCCAAATCGTTTTCCTCCTCCTCCTCCTCCTCCTCCTCCTCCTCCTCCTCCTCCTGCTCGCCGCGTAGACTTTCCCGAAAATCTATAGATCGCGCAGGCATTGCCGTCGTCCTGCTATATAGACAATGAGCGCGCGCATGCGATATCGGCCGTATAACCACCTGATGCCGTAATATACGCGTCAGGACAGAAGTATAAAGAAACGAGAGTCCGCGAGTTTGGAGTAGCAAATAAGGAAGTTCTTTTGCGCGTATGTGTATAATGGCAGACCTTTTGGAGGTATAACCATGTCGAAGGACCCATCTGCTCATCGTTCCCGGTTTCTTATGCAAGTTCGGCTCGCGATCGCGATTTTTTCTTCTCCTTTTTTTTTGTCGATCTCCAATTAATCGGCTCGTTGGACAATGGAACGATCTGTTCCGGAGGCTTGACTCTATTAGCTGCGTCGGGGCGGCTTATCTTGCCTCGGCAACCGACACCTTCCCACGGCTCTTACAGTGCGCGGCTATTTGTAACGCATGCATCTCTTTCTAGTCTATGTCCGCGATCGGTGCCAGCGCGATCTCGTTGGCCTCTTTCTCTCGCGACGGTATCCAAAGCAATTAAAAGCCCCGAATCCATTTCCGTTGGTCTCGAGCGTTCGGCTGGTCCTGCGGAAAAACCGCTGCACGGCTGCAGATCCAGGGATCGTCGAGCTGCGGCAGCGCACACGGGAGTATCGCGGCACCGTAGCACAGAGCGGCCGATCGCTATAAAAGCGGCCGCGTCGCCTCGTGCGTTTCCTTTCCCCGGCTGGCTGCAGCGCGGCAAATCCACATTGCGCGCTGCGCTGCAGCCGCGGCCAATCCCTCGTTCCTCATTCTCTCTCTCGTCTACTCGCGCTCGCGTGTATGTAGGTATAGCTATAGTATTATATACATCGGTTCTCGCGCGAGAGCAGCGGCGGGGCAGCCGGACGAGGCATTGTAAGATAGCTGGCTTGCGCAATTATAGCGGCTCTCCCGATAAGTTCATGTTCTAGAATCCAGACCGAAGGCGTTACCTCTCTCGTTGCGAGCTGCACTCGCCTCTGCGCAGCCTGCATGCACTCGGCCACCGACAGAGACGGAAGATTATTCCAACGCTCTTCTCTCACTCTCTTTCTCTCTGCTGCTGCTGCACTTGTGCGAATATCGGTTGCGGCCCCGTGGCTGGTGCACTTTTTTCCTCTCTTTCCTCAGCTGATCATCGAGAAAGTTTTACTACGCAGCAGCAGCAGCAGCAGCCTGGCTTTTCGATTTCTGCCACTGACGTGCTTTCCTTTTCATCGCGCGGCGCAGCGCAGCCTCTTTGTCGGGTTTATGGTAACGTAATGCACTCGCGCGCGCGCGGTGACGTCAACCCTGTATATATATACCCGCGCGCACCTTTTAATGCTCGCTCATTTTCTAAAGTGTTGTCTCGGGCTCCTCGACAATTACTCCACAATTTAACTACCTATTGTTAATCGAATTACGTAACTCTCTTCTTTTTTCTGTCTTTCTCTCTCTCTCCCCAACTGCCTTATACTTACTTTCCAGCTTATAACGCACCTGTTACATGCATCGATTTCCAGCACAATTTTCATACTAAAGAATCTTTCTCTCTCTCTCTCTCTCTCTCTCTCTCTCTCTCTCTCTTGTTGATATTGCGCGAGGTGCGCCGGAACTCCGCTATTGCTCGATCTCGATTGGATAAATACTGCGTGTCTGTTCTCGAGCTGAGCTGCTGCTGCTGTACCGGCCTATTACCTCAAGCAGTCGTCTATAAGCGGGGAAAAATATTTTCCATGCGAAAAGAAATGATTTCGATGGAAAAGAAAACTTTTGATCGAGGTGAAATTGAAAAATCGCCGCCTATGTATGTAGAAGAGCTGTCGATGAGACACGCTACAACGGCTACACGTGAGATGAAGCGAGAAAGAGAAAGTAATGGAAGAAAAGAAATAAATGTTGGCCGAGTGCTGGGAATATAAGAAAAGTCAATAGAATTATAGGTAAGTAGTATGAGGGGAGCGCGCGCGATTCGAGAGGGAAGGAAATATTAGAATAGAGATCGGAATCTTCTCCTTATTGCTTTCTTTCAAAAAACTTTGTCCTTCAACTCCTTTCTTCACCCTCTTTCCTCCTTCCTCCTTTTTTTCTTCTCTTTTCTCTCTCTCTCTCTCTCTCTCTCTCTCTCTCACTCTCTTTTTCTTTTTATGAGACTTGGCTAAGAATAAAATGAAAATCTGGATTGCAAGAAGTTCTTAGTAAATAACGATCTTTCCGGACCATTTTCACTATCTAAACAATTGACTGGAAAGTATTTTTTATAGCCTGACTCTTTGAATAATTCATTACGGAAGAAAAGCATTCGCTTATATACTGAAATACTTTATGCTATATAATGTATACCAAGATCAGCATTAGTATTCTGCATATCAAATGTGAATCCGATAAGACAATAGGATAGATTTTATATAATAAGCTAACCCAGACAGTCAATTAGGATGTTGCATGACTTTTTTATTTTATATTTTGATAGCTTATGAAAATAAAAAAAGACTTTATTTTATAAAGCTGTGCAAATTCCAAGTATGTATTTTTATACATACATAAAGATACTGCAATGTTGCAGTACCTCGTAAATGTGTATATCTCCTTCAATTTTTATTATTTAAAAAAAAGATGAAACACATCTTAAGTTTCTTTTTACATAAGCTATCAAAATATGAAATAAAATAAGTCATGCAGCATCCTAAAAGGAAATAACAGTCTGTCCTTTTTAATCTTCACTCAAAGTGTTGTTTGAACATAGACGGAATAGGAGTATAAAGTTTCTAAATTAATAATGCATATATCTATTTGGAAAATTTTATAAATATTTTATTCTATGATTTGAACTAGGGGCCTTATTAATTGCTTATACAATAAAAAAAAAATGAAATAAAATTATTAAAGACGCCAATACTTATTGCAATAATCAGTTCCTTTTGACTTAAAAATTTCAACACTTCAACATTACAATATATGCATGCAACTAGATTGTAAAAGAATGAAGAAGTGACATTCAAAGTAATGAGACGGAAATGAAATTTCACTATGTACACTTGGGACCATGAGTGCTAGTGCAAGGAGACTGGCATACTAACGTGCTGTCACGCCTCAAAAACTACGAACAATAAAGTCCACAGTGGAGGTCATGTTCATCGCTTCTCTTCAATATCATGCATATGCAGAAGTTCGTACTGGTTTCCTCTTACTAAAGGATATGCTGCATTGTCAGCGTGACAAAGTGAGGAAAAGGGATTGCGCTAATTCGAGTAAGAATTCCGTACAAAGACACATTATATATATGTCCAATTATTTTCTTATGTATATAGCGGAAATATATTTCATGCGCATATTAAATTTTTCGTTCCATGCCCCTTTTCATTATTGTAAACGCCATTCAGCTGTTTTTCAAAGAGAGCGTAACTGCACCTATTCAAAAAATCTATATTGCATGAAAATAATTTCGTCGAATACATAGAAGCTCCCGAGAAACTTCGAGTTAAAGAGCTGCAGCGTACTTCGCATTCATATTTGCTTTACTAGTTCAATATCTCGCTTATTAAGATTTAAGAGTAAGATTTCGAAAACTGGTCAAATAAAGGTTGTATGTTCCCGAACATTGCATTTCTTGATGAATACTGTATGCCAGATAGGACTGAAAATTTTCTAAAACAGAAGTAGTCAATAACGTGTTCTCCATGGAAAATAAAAGAAGAAGAAGAAAAAAGCCGGCTGATCGCTATTGCCGTCTCGTACGTTTTTCATCAATATATTCTTTTCGCCGGCCAATCACTCCTATTAATTTCCAAACCATTTACATAAGCATCGCCGCTGCGAATTACGCAATTAAATATCGCCGCGAAATAATATATGAAGGTGTAAAGGGGAGGGAGAGAGAGAGAGAGAGAAAAAAAATGTAAAACCGGAGCTTTAGGAATAGAAATGAGTTTGGCGCGGGTAAAAGTGAAAATCGCATAATACTTGGCGCGGTCGCAGCTGTCGAGGCAGTATCGGCTCTCTCGTCCCGGCGTGAAATTACAGCTCCCTTCTTTTCGCGAAAAAACGAGATCTAAAAAGGCTGCTGACGAGAGCGGCGAGGGAAGCCCGTGTCGGCGCGAGACCTCGCGGCTGATTGCTTAATTAGCGAGTACATACGAGTCGATGCGAAAGAGACTCGTCTGCGCCAAAGTCCCGCAAAAGCTGTCCGAGCCGGTGCCCTGGAAAACTGCAGGGCATAAAAGTCCCGCGGTCCGTGCTCGCGATGATGCAAAGCTCGGCTGCGGTTACGCGCGCTCCTGACTCTATATACATCGAACTCGCTTTTCGACCGCTCGATCTCCCCGTCCCGAGATAACGCGTCGAGCTGGTGTCTCATTAGCGAGAGAGCGCAAGAAAAGCTTCATAATTCTTGTCCCCCCTGACCTGCGCGCGCGCGCGAGCTGAAAAATCCGCGCAAACTTGCTTTTGCCTCGTCGCTGGATGTAATCTTGAATTTTCGATGTCGCGGCCGCGGCAAAACAAAGCGAACACGTTGGATTTGCTTTTTTTTTGCGGCTGGCCAACCACGGGGATCCGGTGCCAAGCCAAAGTTTTTCAAGAAGAAAAACTCTCCTGGCACATTCCTGCGGCGCCTAAAACAGTCGAGAGATATTCGCGCCGTCGCTGCTCCTGGAATTTAAACAATATTTAACTTTATATAAGAGTTGCTCCGTGCCTTTGAAATATTCCCTTCTATATAGAAATTTCGCCAAATTTCCCCAAGTATCGTTAGCATCATTAAAGTGCCATGAATTATTTATCCTTTATGCTAACGGCATGGCCTCTTTTGATGTGTTTTCCAAGACTTAGCGAGAGGACCAATCGATCGATAAACGTTTCGAACGCCAAGCATAAAAATACATTTCCGAACGAATCATTCCCAACACATATTGTATATGGAAGTAAAAACGAAATGCGCGTATTTACTTCCTCGAGGTTTTCGCTCTGGCTCGCGTCGCCTATTCCCCAGCGAGCTGCAGAAACATCCAAATACCGAAGCAAAAGCGCGCGTTAATTGAATGGCCCACTTGCTTTTTACGAACAACGAGACTCGTAGCGGCGGCGGCCTTTCGCAACTCCCGGTGCTGCGCAGCAGTTGAGCCTCGAATTCGTACCGTGCGCTAACGTTTTAAGGCTTCGCGTACATACACACGCACACACACACATATATCTAAATTCTTTAACCCAATTTCAATGGGGCATTACACCGTAACAAAAACGATCGGAATTACCACCTACTTAATTATTATTACCGAGGCTATTGAGCCCAGCTCGTGCATACTATCGGAAAAAGCGACGACAGCGGGAAAGACAGGCAAGCAGCTACATGCAGTCGAGGGGAGCAAAAAAGTAAAAAAGAAAAAGAACCGATAACATAGGCCCCGGCGTTTCCGGCATCGTGTCGACGGGCATTATGTAAATGAAACGCGAATGGCCGCGCGGCGATCGCCGAGTTTCTATACTCAAACTCATATTCGCAACCATAGGGAAAAACTCTCATGGAGGAAGAAACGCGTGCCGATCGCAGATTCGCTCTCCTCGCATCGTTGTACAGGTGCGTGGGTTCGAGCTATACGGGATGATCCGTGTCGAGCATGCGGAAACGAAAAATTAAATACCTGCACCCGGTGACGACTTTGTGTCGCGAGGAAGATTCTGAAAAAGCTTTATCAAACCGCAGATTTTTCACTTGCTCGCTGAGAAACACGTCGAAAGTGCATAATTTGCAAAAAGACTGATTTTTAATCATTTATAGCAGTAAAGTTTATGAAAATTTCTAATTTGAAAATGGGTAAGTAATTACAGCATGCGTTTATAAACGGTGATTGGAAAAGTCCGTTTAAAACACGTTGGTCCCGGAGTGGAATATTCCGTGTGCACCGCAAGATGACTGTGCACAACGTGTTTAGTGGGTATAGGTGAACCAGGCAGATTCTCAGATACTGCACATTCTCCTTCTACCCAGCTTCCTCCGTTGCTCCCTTTTTTCCACAGTCGATTCGTCCTCGACTTTTTTCCCCTCGCCTCCCTCCCAGAAACTCATTCTGTAATTCCGCGAGTCGGTATATAACGGCCTGTATGTATTGTGAGCGGATATCGGTTTTCATTACTGTTTAATTATCGTCACCGCGAAATGTCCGGTGAAACAAGTTTTCTCGGTTGTGTATATCGGCCGCCGCCGCCGCTACTGTTCCAGGTGTGAAAATTACTGGACCATACTTTCATATAATTGGAAAACGTCAATCTTGCCGCCACTGCCGCTCGCCAGATTTCCTTTTGTTTTTTCTACTGGCTCCCTGCGTTCTATTTTTGCTTTTCGTTTTATTTTATAAGCTATTTTTTGTTTTTTCGTTTTACCTCTTTCGAACTTGTGCGCGCGTTTTTGTTATTGGCAATAATTGCACTCGGTCGAGCGGTGCTAGTTAGCTTTTTAAAAAGAGATGTATACGCAGTTTTTGATTTCGTTTTCGATCGATATCACTACTATGCTGTTTCGAGGAGATTTGATAACCAATTTTTTTCGATATCGTAACGATATACTCGCAGTATTACCGTATATCCCCATCCCTTATATATCCATTATATAACTGTAAATTTTTCCCACTTTTCGCACACCGCCTATAGGCAGTAATTAAAGATGCACATTCGAAGCTATAACAAATGCAATTGACGTGTGTAGCTGTACACGATGCGATATGCGATACACATCGGGGAAACGTATCAGCGCGTAATAGGGGGAAAAAAAATGTAGCACGCGCACTCGCGGGAAATATGCCGAGCAACGAAAAGGCCTTAAAAGAGGCGGCGAGAGCTACCGACAACGGTGGAAGCTATTGCGCAATACACCACATATACATCGCGCATTTGTTATCGAAAAAAATAATTGCCAGCTGCGCTGTAGCGTTGAGCCGCGACTGAGGAAATCATAAGCGCTCGCGCGCGCGATATCAAAGCTCATTAAAATCTATATACCTATAGACAGCGATATCGCGCGCTGAGCTGTACTCGAAGAATTCCAAAAGATGTCTGTCGGCTGTTGAAGCGAGACGAGCCGTGTAACCTGCGAGTCGGCACGTTGCACTCACAGATTCACTGCGCTGTATAGAGCCGCACGGCTATACGGGAGTGTAGTATAGCGCGAACGACGGCGGCGGCGGCGGCGGCGGGCACATGTAACGAGCGACTAACTCGCTCGCTTTTTGCATTACGCAAGCGGCGGAGCGAACCACGCCTAGAGCCGCTCGAGAGCTGCTCCTGCCCCAGCTGCATGTGGAGTGCGGTATACGGAGAAAAATCTTCGGCAGCTTATACTTTTGTTGCGGTTAGCGGAATCGGCATTGGGTTACCGCTCTCCGACTCTCCTGGATACAAACCAATTTTTTCCTTTTTTTTTTTTTTTTTATTACACAAACACGTTGTTTCTTTTTCGCGGGACGCGCAAAATTCTCTACTGCTCTCTATATAACTATCCTCTGGCCGTAATGTCAATTGAGTTTAATGCATCGCTGCTGCTGCTGCTGCTGATTTTCTGTAATTTTCAATCGCTGCCAAACGCGGACCCTCCTTTGCCCCAAAACCCGGCATCTTTTTTGCTATCCTTCCAAACGAGCCTCGCCGTCGAGCACCGACTTCGCAATCTTTCGCCGATGTCGAAATCGCATTGTGGAAACATTAAATTAATAGGGATTGTTAAGGAATTACTTTACGTCGCTGCTAAATTTAGTCGCGACGCGGCTCTCTGACCGACTGAGCGCTCGCGCGAGCCCACAAACAGCCGAAGTAAACAAATCGTCGAGGTTATCGCGGCGAGTCTTCGAAATTCGCACTATAATTATATGCCGCCTGCTTTTAAGAAGCGTCGATAAAACCTCGGCGAAAGAAGCCAGCTGACGTAGTGCCCGTGTAGAGGAGATATACTCGCAACTGTTTTATTATCTTCTTACATAATTACCTATTCTCCCGGCTACGGCGGCGGCGGCGGCGAGGAAAAAAATTCGACTGCAAATTTCTGCGCCATTCTCTCTAAGTATCATTATTAGGTTATATAATAATATTATCCGCCATTATCCTTCCTTACGTCCCCTTCCTCCCTCTCTCTTGATTCGGTATGCAGCTAAACTCTTTGGCCAAGTGTCGAGGATCGATTATATATTCGCAAAGCCATTAAAAAAAGAAAAAGAAGGAAAAAAAAGACCCGAGCCGTGTGCAGTCGACGGGCGCAAAAGCAGCAATCGGTATTAAAAGGCGCTCATTATCGATTCCCGGGCCGCGCTCTCGTGCAGAAATACAGCTTCGCTTAATCCGCGGAAAAACAGAGTTGGGGGCGTTGCTCGCGATCGCGGCGTCGAGCAAATCGATTAAAATTAATTAAGGACTCGAGGGTCGCGCGCGTTTTTAGCGGCTACAGTCCAATAAAGCACTCGGACACGCTGGTGGACAGCTACGCAAAACAAAAGGAAAAGTGCTCGCGGTCCGAAAAGTCCCTTGGATAAAATCGTGGCGCAGCCGAAAAATCGGCAATTAGGAATAACGCCGCTCACACACATATATATATATACAAACGCATATAGAGGCGCTCGCACGGAACACGGCCAATGCAGCCTAGTAAATTACCGGTGCAGGCGAAAGCTGGCAATTTCTCTCTCTCTCTCTCTCTCTCGGTTTTGCAAGTAATTCATCTGGCAGCTGCGGCGACGGCGGCTCGCCTAGGCGTTCGCGTTCTCGCTTTAGCCTGAATCATCGACAAGTTTGAAGTAGAAAGGTCCGGAGCGCAGTCTGGCGGTGAGCGCCCGAGGTTCCCAGGAGTCCCAATTAGTGCGCTGCGCTCCGCTCTACGGGGGGTCGAGAGGGAGGGGCAGGGACACCGACACACACACACACAAGACGGGGAGAGACCGCGCGGAGCTGCCAGTACCCAAGTGCGATTACGCCAATGGATCATAATTGGTCCAAGTCGGGCGTCGACGAGCTGTATTAGCGCGCGGGACAAGTCTCTAGCTGCGAGTTGGCTACCACCGCTGCTGCTGCTGCTGCTGCTCGATCGATTTGCACTCTTGCACTGCAGCGCTTAGACCGCCACCGGCGACGATGGGCTTCCGATGGGAGCCGCGCGCTCTTTATTAGTCCGCGGTTGCACCGAGTGGCCTGGCTTTTTTCCCTCTTTGCCTTTTGCACTCTTGCTTTTGGCGGAACGAGCGCTTGTTTCTCGTCGGCAGTGCAGTAGTTCTTTCCTCTCCGCGCTCCCGTCGATGAGCCTCGACCATCCCACTTTTCTCGCGCCTGCAATTTTCCTTTCGAACTCTCGGCCTTTGCTCCGGCTTCCCTTTTATCTTTGGGGCTCCGATTCTCGAAGTAGCTATCGGCAAAAGATATTGCGGACTCGAGTGGCCGCATAAAGTCGCTCTAGCCGAGTTATTGCGCAACAATGGAATTGTAACGCTTCGCTGCGAGCGTGTGTCTCTCCGCAGCAGCGCTCGTTCGCTCGCGCTTTTCTGTGTGCGCGTATGTTTTATTTGATGAGAAAGGAAGGATAGGAAATTTAATATTTCTTTCCAAGTAAATGCCCCGGCTTTCGAGAAATAAGTTTGCTCTGCTTTTACCTCGCCGAGATTCGAGTATGAAAAGGAGAGTAGCTGCGAAACGCGCCAAATTGAAATTTCCCTGGGTAAAACGTGTTGCGGCGTTTAATGTGAAAAAAAAAAAAAAAAAAAAGAATAGCGCACCGGAAAACATGACATTTATAGAAATCTAAATCCTTCCTGAAGTGCACATGTTCCGCAGGTAACATCGTTGCAATCGGGCTCGCAGCAGTCAATTAAGCATAAATCCCATTCAGGAAACATAAGCGAGGAAAGCCGCGCGCGAGCGCTCGCAACGACTATCCCTCCGCGCGCACCGTCTATATCGCCCGTATACATATATATGTACTTTCGCAATAAAAATATGTATCCATTTGAATAAATAAGCACTCTCCGCAGCGTATTTCATTAACTCGTTTGAACTCGCGCGAATCGATATATACCTATATACGCCTATAGCCGCGCGATTTCGCCATTGAACGCCCGCTCGCTCACTCTAGGAGGAGGGGGAGGAGGAGAAGGAGGAAGAGGGGGATCGGCTGCAGGAGCAAAAGAAGGCGCGCACGGCAGAGAGTGTCGGCGGTGCAGCACGCGCAGGACGCCGAACGAAATTGCACAGGAAATCACCCGTTGGACGCGCGGTTAATATTTAACCGAAAAATTATAGGCCCCGAAAGACGGCCGCGTTCATAGAAATATATGATGCCAGGGTGGCGGGGGACGAGGTCTCTCCCTCCCTGTATATAACATAGACACTCGAATAAAAAATAAAGGAATACCTAGCTCGGTGAGCGGCTACGGGCAGGGGAAGCCGCCCAAGCGGACAGCTTCCATTAGCTCGAAACACATTCAGGAAGCAATGAGGAAAAGCGCGTGCAGTTATCGACGCGCTCGGCCGTTCCCAACTTCCGAAATAAGAAGAGACCGACGTATACCACGTTACGACGTGGCTCTGCGTCTACGCAACGGTGCGATACGCATATGACTCTTTTCCACTCTGCTCGGACGTACTCCTGCTTTCAGCATCGAAATCCGGCTGTCGCTCGACTCGCTAATGATATTTTCCAGCCATTCCAAGAGGTCGAGCAAAGATCGAATGTTCCGCGTGAAAAATCCCAAAGCGCGTACATGTGCGGCTGGTTGTTGGAAAAGTGCACGAAAGCGTGAAAAGTGCGGTGCGCGGCAGTGCACCTTTAATTCCCCGAGACAATTTACTTTCAAATTCTAAGAGACATGCAAATAGGAAAGGCTGCGACGCAAATGAGAAACAGTTTGATTATGCCGATGAAAATCCAGCCTCCCTCCCAATCTGCAACAGATGCAAAGTCATTTGGGCCGCTAACAAATAGCCGCGGCGGCGGCTGCGCTTATAAAGAGCCCGGCGATCGGCTAATGAAAGCTTTTGAGTAATCGCGAAATCCGCGAGGGAAGAGGTGAGTTCCGAGCGCGGTCCTCCAAATAGGCTAGCCGCGCTGCGCTGCTCTCGCGTGAGGTGGCGGCGGCGGCGGCGGTGGCGGCGACCGTCGAGGCAATTTCGAGGTCGAGATCAGCCGAGATCGAGTCGTGCGGTTTTGGCGCTGCGGCTAAAAGCGTAAAAGCGACTGGGAGCGCGGAGCAGCGAACAGCAAGCGGGGCGATTATGCCACACAGGCTCTTAGACTGCAGCCACGGCTTTTCACCACTCTGCTCGAGCGCTGCACGCGCGTCCACTTCCTATTAGCTTTCCTCCCGCGACGTACGAGGAAGGACTATCGAGAGAGCTGCCGAGAGAGCTGCCGAGAGAGCGCGAGAGCTGCATAATTACCGGCCGATCCGTCGCGTAGCAGCGGCTCCTACTCGCGGCCGCGTCGTTAAAAAATGATCCGGAAGCGCTCGGTACGTATAGCACCGCGGCAGCGAAGCGATAACGATCCGTGGAGCGCGGTACGGTGCGCAGCGCGAGTTCGCGCCGTCGAGCCGTGGCCGGAGCTGCTGGTATGGCTTGCGTCACGGCTCTTCGCCTTCATTTGAAGTTCATTGATCATTAAACGCCGACAACACCGCCAGCTCTCCCGCACACATAAGAGAGAGCAGCGGTTTTCCTCTGCGCCTCGAAATACCGGGAACGAAGGAAAGCCTAATGTTTGTGGTTGCGGGCCGTAAAATGTTAAAGATCGCCGTAACGATGGCCCGCCGACCATCGGGCTGGAGGGAGCAACTTTTTATTCTACACTTTACAGAGCAATCGCTGCTGCTTGTTTGCAGGCTTGACCCGAGATCTCTATTATGCCCATACTTTATCGGTTTTTTCCTTGCGGTCTGTTAGTTTTTGTAAAATGTGATAACCTTCACAATCATGGAATATAAAAAGAAATCCTTTCTTGCGTTAAATATTAAAATTAGTATTGAGCATTTACGGGGTCAGAATTTCCCTTGGATAGATCGACTCCGAAATTACGCGAAAACAAAGTTACTCCATTTGCAGGCCGTTTCCCACTACCAGTAACTAGAGATGTCTGTAGTAAAGCATCCACATTGACGTATTATCTAATTGTATTTTTCTCCTAATATCATTGTCGCCGATTGATTTCGTTTTCAAGATTTACTCGCTCCACACCGCTTTAAATGTAGAATATCCAACTACTTTGAAAAATCTCTACCATTTTATAGAAACATGAATACCGAATAACGAAATTACATCATACGATATTTATTTGTAAGTTAAATTAGATATTAATTATTACAAATTCTATATTCTAAAATTTTTAGCTTACGGAATATTTTATTTATTCAAAACGAAAATCGTAATAACGGACATTTTACATAAACATCGTATATTAATAATTATGAGGAATATTATAAAATTGATATTATTTTCTGTAAAATAGGTAAAAGAAAGTATTTTTTAATCGTAATTCTTTTTTGTTTTCATCATTTTTGTTGTGATAATTATGTAGGATCTATATTTTTGTGACAAAATAGATACAAATATTATACTACGATTAAAAATGACGATTTTTTTTGTTTATAACAAAAAATAAAAATTTTACGTATTTAAAATGACTATTATTTACTTATTTCGATGTGAAACAACACTTTTTGAATTTATTATTTAATGCTTATTAGGTTCAATGAAATTTTCTTTGATTCAAGAAAATTTTGCCTCCTCAGTGTACATCCAAGCATCATTGCCAAAATTCTGTGCCGTTCAAATTGAAGACTCTGACCGCATCTATAATAGCTTAAGAAATTAAGCGAGAGAGCGTGAGAGAGAGAGAGAGAGAGAGAGAGAGAGAGAGAGAGAGAGAGCGCGAGGAGTGAAAAATGCTCGCTCGCGAGTCCCGCATTAATCGCGACAATTTTCCCGATGGCGCGCGCTAACCGCAGTAATGATCGCGATCGAGCTAAAAGTGCCTCGGCTGCAGCTACGGGGGAATCCCCGCGCTCAGAGAGCTTCGAGCCAGCAGCGGAATTAACGGAGCAGAAAGTTGCATAAGTGGGCCGATAAGGATTCCAAGTATTCCCCGCGGCGCGGCGTCGCGGCACTCGGTCAAATTGCTCCATGACGATCGGGGGTCGACCCAATAGCATCCTCTCTCTCCCTCTCTTCTCTCGATCTCCGTCACGCTCGGGCAACAGGTTAGAAAAAAGCGCCGCGTGGGAAAAATGCCGAAGAAATGGCGGCGGCTTTCTCCCTCTCTCTTTCTCTCGGGCAGCTCTGCACATCGATTTGAAAAACACTCAGCTGCAGCAGCAGCAGCAGCAGCGACGAAAGAGACGTGTTCTGCCTGATTGCCGGATAATCGTTAAATCGCGAGCGACGAGTCCGTGCGCCACGGTCCGCGCCCGGCCAGCTCTCAATCAATCACCTCTCCTTACATCCAAGCGCGCGAGTCTGTGCTGCTGCCTCTTTGGGTCTGGCTGTGTGTGTGTGTGTGTGTGTGTGTGAGTGCCAGTTCGTGCATGGATGTAAGTATAGGTGGTGGTGTGCAAGCGCCGCAGTGCATTATGTCAGCGGAGCGTGACGGGCGGAATTTCTTTGACGCTCTGCGCGCGCGCCCGGCAAAAAGCCCGGGCACACGGCATCAGCAGCGTCGCAACGACGTAATAACGCCGCGCCAGTCCTCCTCCTCCTCTTCCTCCTCCTCCTCCTCGTCCTTCTCCTCCGACGACGTGCGGAAAAGAGAGAAGAAATTGAGAGGGAGGTGTCGAGCTTGCGCTGCCGCGCTAATGGGAGAGTCGTGCGTAAAAAGTGGCCGCGGCTAAATAATGCCTCGTCGTCCGCGCTCTCGCGTCGATTCGACAAATGCAATTTATCCGTGACTAACTCTCTCTCACTCTCTCTCTCTTTAAATAGAAACATTAGATCGGCTCGAACGCCCTCTCTTACGCTCGTTAATTTGTCCGGACCAACAGATTCTTATTATTTCACGCATGAGTTGAGCTTTTTTCCATGTCGGCACTTTTTGCAAGTTAAAGGCCTTCTTTTTCTCGACTAAATCAATTTGAGGCGTGAATTGGGTATAGGCTGAATAATGACAAGTCAGCTGAAACGAGATCGAGGAGTAGACTATACTGTTCTTCGTATGGGTCTTGGCATGCTCGACTATTTCTACTGATCGCGTTTCAATTTAGGATTCGTTTTTTTTCCCTCGTTTCATCTTCGAAAGCAATCGTGCAACGATAAGCGCGTGGTTAATTTGTGCAATAAGGCACTGCGATGCAGAATAAATGTTGTTTAAGCAAAAAGCTTGCTCCGTTATAGAAGATATTGGTTCTCTCTTGGTCCATAAGCCGTGGCGCCTCGCATTCGCGGTCCTCGCTTATCAGTTATTCCGGTAGAAACGCAGTGCGACGCTGCGACAAAGCATATGGCTCCAAAACAAGGGAACATCGGGGCCAACACGCCGAGAGCTCCTGGAGCGATCCCTCGAGAGCGCATTCTTTGTGCGTCTGGTGCGCGTGCACACGTGTGGCGATATGGCCGGTGGTGACGTTTTAATTAAAATAATTTCGAGTTTCGCGTTGCGTTAGCGCGCAGCCGCAGCCCTTGAATTACCCCCGCTGTAAAACTTTTTAATAAAAGCTTAACTTTTCGATTAGACTGCCTCTCATCGCGTGGTTCGCGTATCCATTGCGCTCCAACGCGCCATTTCGAAAGTTAAAATAAGTGCGCCAAATGTTCTGATTCGCAGTTGACCCTATGATGCGGTAGTTTCGCGATTGGCCTCCAGCTGCAGCAATTTGTATCGTCGATTGATATCCGAACAATCGTGGGAGCTATCGTCGAAGCAGTTTTGTTGACTCGTGAATCGCGCCATCTATTGCATATGGAAAATAGCGTGCTGGCAAGTTTTAACGATGCAGCAGTTTTGAAAAAACCGATAAGGAATTAGCTATTTCGCAAATTATAACGTACCATAGCTGCTTCAATTATATTGGATTAGTCCATTCGGTGTTTCTTTAATTTATATTAGCTACGCACGCTCGATATAAAATATCTTAATTGCTTAATTTGTCAAGTGACAGCGCGCCCCCTCGTACATATCAATGTCCTCTGGTACGAATTTTATTATACTAATTATCGTATATACTTTCGGGGACTACGACAATAAGTCAAGTGAGCAAAGTATTTTTCGACTTTTATTATTTGAATTTAACAACTGGAGTGCAATGCGAGAAAATAACATTAAATCGATGAGTCAAAAAGATCCTTGACTTTTATGACAAGTTGAAATCGGTTATTGCATATATATATATATATACGGAATTCGCAACAAAAAGATAAATTTTTATCTTTTAACTTGTTTAATTCGCAGCGTATAGATATACACTTTAATGTGGATGATGTTACAATTACCCTTCATTTTCTATCTGCTGTGTATACTTGAGTTTTTGTACAAATAAAAGGAGAAAAAACGATCATACAAGTTCCCCATTTAGACTAAAGTGATTGCCTCGTTTAATCCTCTCACTTACTAGCTTTTACGATTTTTTCTAAAAGCAAGAAGGCAAATTCTTGGTAGTTTCAAGTAGAGTAAGCTCAATTCCCAAGGGACGGAAAAAAGCAGTCAAGCAGTCGACGAGGGGCAGAGGCTTTTCCAGCTATAAGCAGGCATTAATCGCGGCCCTTGAAAGCAGCCGCAGAAGTGACAAAAGGAGTCGCTCGATCGGCAGCAGCAGCAGCAGCGACTCGAGCGGATGTGTGAAAATCGCAAGTGCTCGATGTCGGCTGTGTGTGGCTGCGGCTGCGGCTGCAACAACTCGACCGTGCACTTACGCACGTACCGCGGCACAACTGGAATGCAGCAGATTTTGCAATTATCGCGTATTAAAGCCAGCCTAGGCGGCGGCAGCAGCAGCAGCAGGAACGGCAGCGATTTGAAAGGTCGATAAGGGATAGCGGAATATAATTACAAATTCGAAAAATGAATGCGCGCCGTTAAATGGAGATCGAGAGAGTCGCGCGCGCTCGCGCAGTGTGCCAGCGCTCGGTGCCGCGGCTCGCGCAGTCAGCTGCAGCGACGCGCGATGTATAGGCGAGGCAGAGAGAGAGAGAGAGAGAGAGAGAGAGTTGCGCAACGTCGCCAGTCGCGCACACTGCTCGCTATATACACTCCCGAGGACTTATGGACGAGGTCTTATTACCCCGGCCTTACGGCCGTCGCTGCGCTGCACATGCACCGCTGCTCTCGTCGTCTCGCGATATAAACAATTTCGATCGCGCGGTTATTAATGATAACGATCGCTTTCAATTGTACGCAATCGAGGAGCCTTATACGGAAAATGTCCCGGGAGCCGTGTCTTGCCGCTGCTGCAGTCCAGGGTATATAGATCTATATATATATATGTAGTAGAGGGGGGGCTTAGAAAGCACGCAAATTCCAGAGGTGCACGCGTCGAACGCCCGAGAGTTGCAGGCTTTTCGAAAACCGCCGCTGCGGCTATCCTCCGCGCTACCCGTATCGAGTCAGCTCTTTCGGCGCTTGCGATCTGCATACTGATTTTTATACTCGCGCGACCGTTCGCCGTTGTTCGCCGATCGAATTGAGAGCGGCAGCTTTTCTGCGCTCGAATGAGACTTGCGAATCCGAGGAAAAGGCTGTGCGCAGGCTGCAAGATTGGTTTCGTACATATTTAACTGCAATAGCCTTAGCGATTCGATTCCATTTGCAATTTGTGTCGTGATAGCATGGTCGATTTACATGGACTGTAGCCTGGTAAGCTTCTCAATTGGGTCTGTACGTCCCCGAAGTGCATTTTTTTGCTGAATTACAGTTGTAAACTTTTTTTTCTCGATCAATATTTTTTTTCTTGTGTGATTTCAGAAAGGAGACGCATACGTTATTTGGGCAATAGAAAGCAAGGGAGAAACAGTCAAAATACAGGATCATTAGCCGCGCACTAGAAGTTGAAAGACTCGCAAATACTTTATAGTCGCGAAACACTAAATTTTCGCTGCATTTTCTAATTTTAATATAGCTGCACCACTGCCGCCGCTGCCGCACGATTCGGCTTGTATCTCGCCTCTCCATATATTATGCGCGAGATTGTAAACTTTCTCTGTTATCAGTTAATTCACGCCATGTACATGTGAACACGCTTTCATTTATGCAAATGCAATATTTTAATGGATATCCTGTATAAGGATTAATTCATAATTCAAATTTTCATTCGCCGGCCCGCCGCCGGTTAATTGCAGCCAATAAATAATTGTAAACGACGGACCAAAAAAAAGAGGACTGTATATCTGCAATCTTTGTTGCGGGTCGCTGGATCTCGGTGTCGGAGAAAATATCTGATCGTAGGAGCTGAAAAAGAAAATGAGAGAGAGAGAAAAGAAGGCGTTTGGCGCGATTTCGCTCGATCGGCTGTAGGTGCAGGTTTTGATACGAGCTGCTCTAATCGGCATCGCGAACAAAAGAGACTCCGAGCGCTGCGGTACCGCGAATCGGCTCGGCTACCGGTACGTAACCAAAACGTTGTGAACACTGGACTTTTTCCTTCTCTTTTTCCAGCTGAGTAGAAAGAGAGAGAGAGAGAGAGAGAGAGAGAAAAAGAACCGAAGGAGCAGTAGCCGCGCAAAGTGCGCACGTTATAGCGTATAAAATAAACTAAAAACGAAGGAAAAAGGAAATAAAGCGAAAGATAAAACACACCGCTGAGGGATATTTGCAGTAGTGGCAGCCGCGCTTACACACGACGACGACGCGGCGGCCCGACAAAAGTCATGATACTTTTGAATTGTTTTATGGATACGATGGCCTCGACCAAACTGGCCGTTGCTTTTTTTTCTTCTGTTTTTTTTCTTTCTTTTTTTCTTTACGGTCCTCCCCGGATAAACAGGTAACTTTGAAATCGTAAAGCTATAGGCGGTGCATGGGCTCGCGCACTCGCTCTACACACACACACACACACACACAGAGCGAATGAGTGAGAGAGCGAGAGAGAGAGGCTTTCGCAATCGTAAAGCGATCTAACGGTTCCTGGCGCGCGCGAGCGATCGTAAAACTATCCGCGCTGCTTCGCGTGATCGGAGCAGCTGTTGTCAGCCTCCGAGGCTCTCGTATAGTATAGCAGCATGAGTGCGCCGCCGCCGCAGCCGCCGCTACAGATACATATACATCTATACATATAAGTACGCGGGTAGAATGGGAGCTCGGAAAAATGCCTTCTAAATAATGAGAAGAAACCGGGAGCGCGTAAACAGGCTTAACTGTCTCTGTCTCTCTTTGTGCGTGTGTGTGTGTGTGTGTGTGTGTGTTTTTGTTGTCTCTTTCCTTCTCGTAATAAGTCACGGGAAAAATGAATTCGGAGCCCGAAGCGCGTTATGCGGGGATCGGCCGGACTATATGCCAAACGAGTGCAGTGTATGTAGGTCCCATCCGTGAGACGCGCGCAGTATATATAACGTGAGGCGTTTATGCACTTCTGGCCGCGCTGCTGCTGCTACTGCTGCGGGATTACGTAACTGCTGCACTCTTAAATTTTACGGCTGTCTTATTTCCGCTGATGTTGATTTAACCTATTTCTATATGCGCCGGAGTCCCAATTTGCTGCCCCGCGATCGCGATCAACTGCTGACACCGAAACATGACTGGATATACATATATATATAGTTCGCTTATATCTCGCGTTCGATATCGTATAGCTGCTACTGTTGCTGGGTCTCGCTCCTCGACTCTTTCGCATTAAATCAAATCTTCGCTGGTCTTTATGATTGGCCCATCCCGGATGAGCCGCGCGTGCATCACTCGAGAGCGCAGCTTCGCAACATTTCATAAAAGCACCGAAGCCCGGACATATCCTGTCTCTTACTGGGAATAGTCTTAAGCTCTGATAGGATATATTCCAAGAAGACGAGCCTCGCAGTTCCGATTCAACATCCCAATAATGAAAAAGTCGCTCTCAGGCCGCGCTACACAGTCGTAAAAGCATCTTCAATTTCTAAATGGCCGCGCGCATCGAAACTCGTCCTGCACTTCGGACGTAGTTCTCTCAGGAATCCCCGAGCTTCTTCGAGCGCGAGAACCTCGCGAGTCGATCGGCTGCAGCTATGCAGGGGAAGTGCGCACTTGTTTATCGGGCGCTGAATTTGGAAGGGAAGTGGAAAGGAGGAGGAGGAGGAGCAAAGGGGACGACGACGGCGTCGTCGAGGTCTGGCCAAGTGTAAATCGGCGCTCGGAGCATTCCATGCGTTAAATTTAATTAGGGCCGCTGCCGCCGCCGAGTCGAAGGGTTTCTCCGTCTCTGGCTCGGCGGCGACGGCGGCGGCAACCCCCGTGCAGTGTAGCGGCTCGGCCTCGGAAAGCCTGGCCGGGGTGGTTAGGTGGCGTCGCTCTAGCCACCGACCCATTGAATATGCAACGAGATAACAGCGTAGCTCGGCTCTCGCCTTCCCACATGATCCGGCCCTGCAGCTAATAAAAGCACATTTGCATATCTCCGCGGCTTTGCTCCACGATCGGCCTAAGAAAAATATCCGACTCTTTCTTTTACTCTCTCTCTCTCTCTCTCTCTCCCTCTCTCTTTCTCTCTCTTATCATCTCTCTCGAAACCGGCCAGACTGGGATCGAAAAGAGGATCGGAATTCGACTTACGCGTTGGTCGGGCCAAGACAAAACTACTACAGCTACTGATTGATGTAGCAAATATGTGAAATAGTTTACCGGCGAAACTCCAGGCACTGTATATACAAGTATGTACGTTTATTTGAAATTTTCTTAGTTTTTTTTTTCCTTTTACCGATGATACTAGCGAATGTTTGTATAGAAATAGCGTAATTTGTCTTTTTTACTTCTGATTTTCGTAATATATTTTATGGTTATTTACGTTGTACTATATTATTTTTATTTTCTTTTTTTTTATTTTACTCATTATTACTTAATATTATTCTCACTACTGTGTAGTCATATTATTAATTTTATCTGCGCCATGTTTTAAGAATATATGGAAAACAAATGTTTCTATGTATACATTGTACAAACTGTAACATGTTTGACCATGTAAGACCTCTGCGTCTTTAGTCTAAATAAATCAGTTCAATTTAATTCTTATTTCTCTTCTGCAGCGTGAGGGACCGCCACAGCGTTGCATTGACTTTTTCCACCAAAATAATTATAGCTGATCCCCGTTCGGGACACTTTTCCCTGACGCAGTGCTTTCGCGCGAATAAATATCTACAGACTCGGCACTAAAGCAGTTAATACCTCCAACATATAGCAGAAGATACAAACTACGTATTTTTCGACACATCGCTATGATTTTATCGAGCTATTGGCAATTTTTACATGAATTTCGCTTAGGGGCCACATTGGTACTTTGACAATACATTGGAGGTAGCATTGTCAAAATATTGGAAAATTCCAATTTTTTAAAGCTGGAAGTTTGTTTATAGTTTCAAGTGAAATACAAACATGTTCAGGAACGGAATAGCCGTGAAAGAAAATTTTGTAAACAAGGAAAATTTAGGGCAGAAAATTTCGTAAATACCGGCCGAAAGTTCTGCCGCAGCTCTCCATAAACTTTTTTTTCCTCACAGTGATTTTGCGAAATCGACCTAAACTAGCACATACTAGTTAAGTGCACATTGTATAACTTACAACATGCGCTTCATACCAAAGGATACGAGCATATACGGGACGCTGGATCATAACTTTTATTATTTATTAGACGTTTTTTTTTCCTTGGCTTGCTGCGCAAATAAATCCTTATTTGTTCGCAAGATCGTTTCGGTCCTAGACACGCGCAATCCTCGCACATGTGAAAAGTACGTTATGTGTGTGCATGCGTGTGCACTGGCATGTGTCTACAGGAGTGGAATTTGTTTTTTTTTTGTTCCAGACCAAAGTAAGTAGATGCACGTCAAGGTGATTAATGCGCCTCGCTAAATTATATTGCGCTTGATAATATATTAATAATTACTCCTTGCAGACACACACACACACACATACACACACATACACACAGACACACACTGCAAGGATCTGCATGTACGCCTATCGCGCGCGAGTCTTTATCTTCTCCAGTATGTGTACTATTTAAATTTATGCACTGTTAAACTTTTTTGCGCTTACCGTGGACAAAAAAAAGCGAGGAGTCACTTACTTGGAAGTTCCATTGTACTTAGCTCGGATGGCTTTATGTTACAGGGGACAAAGTTCCCGCCTCCGATATGTTATTTATAATATAGAAGATTATTAAATTTTATATTTTCACAATGAAATCGTTGCGAAAGGCCAACAGTTGTAATTAATATTAAGGTTAACAACGGATATGTTTATGGCAACTGATGAGCACGTTACATTCGCAACAGCTATCGATAAAATCTATGCACTTTAAACAGTACGGCTAACGCGAGTAGTGCAACTCGTAAAAAGAAAAGCTTATTTGAAGCTGTTTAAGTGGAACACTTTGATCGATCCCTCTAACAAAATCATAGACTTGGTTCAATTGTTAAAATTGGCTCGCTGGTGGTCGAATCCTTTTGTTTATCGGTCCAGATTGTCAGAGTGTCATTCGAAACAAGCTCTTATACCGGGCATTCACGTTCGCCACAGCGTAAATTGAAAGAGGCGCGCAAGATAAATTTCACTTTCTCTAATAGGAGCAATTTTTCACGTTAACGAGAGAGTCAACACGGCTGGGAGAAAATAAAAATCGCTTCGCGCGGCCGCCACACTTGTTCTAGGATATAATTTGTCATCCTAACAAGGCTACAGGCGCTATATCCTCTTGCACTCTTCGGCTCGATTGAATAATCCATCGGATACAGTTCATTTGTAGCGCCGCGCGCGCGCAACAGTCCGCGGATTAGCGTATGAATAACGAGACTCGCGCGGCCAGCGGTGCAGCTACTCATTCGGACCAAATTTTCATATATTCACGCACGCATTACAGTGAAAGCTGTGCGTGTGTATGTGCACGTACACGAAACATCTAGTCCGTTGCTCCTTCGCATTGGCGTTATAAAACTTTTGCAGCCACGCGCACGGCGCTTCGGGGAACAAAAAGCTGCGTAAAATACGCGCCCAACAATACTGGAAAATATTCCCTCGGTCCGCATATAAATCTGCGAAAATTCCCGCATTTCCACCCAAATTTCCACCCGTAAAAAAGCAGCAGCGGCAGCGGTAGTAGTGGCGGCGAAAATAACCCACGCAAGCAATACCCAAGCGAAATATCGAGCTAACAAATTTGAAACAAATTTCAAAACTCAAGAGAGAGCAAGGCGGGGGAAAAAATAATCGGCCGCCCAAAAGAGCTGTGCAGGCCAATATAGCCGCGGCGTCGGAATCAAAGTATTCGCGAGGCGCGTGAGAGAGAGAGAGAGAGAGCGCCTGTGCCTCGCCTATCATCCATACACCAGCTCACACCGACTCGCGAGCACATAGTTTCTCCATATTAAAGTCGCGAGCGCTCGAGGTTCTCCAGGGGAAAGCGGGGCTCGATGGGCAAGCCAAGAACTTTTTGTTATTGCTGCTGCTGCTGCTGCTGCTGCTGCTGCTGTTGCTGACGATAGACCAGCCGGCTCCCGATGAAAACTCCTTTATCGATCTTCCGACTATGTAATTATTCGTCGATTTTTATTATGCCATTAGCAAATCACTTATTTATTCGTCTAAATAAACGTGAGAGAATTAATTCGCTCTGCTCTTAGTGGTCTGTACTATAAATAAGCTTTTTATACCGTACTATATAAAATCGGCAAATCCCAGAAATGTACCTAATATTTACTGTTTTAATTAAATTGCTATATTTATGCTCGAATGCTCGCCTGCAATGAAAACCGAATAAATTGAAAAATTGTATGGATTATTTTTATTTTCCACTTCGGAATTACTTATAAGAGCTGTAATTCCCGAAATAGTAATTAAATATAGGATATAACGATTTCTGGAAGTGAAGCATTTATATATAGGAGTTATTACTCCGTTCAATTGAAATGTAAATAACTATAAAATTGATGCTGCGACAGTGGTCGTAAATTTTTATTTTTATTTCATACAAATATATATATATTTTTTTTTGACGTTCGCCATTCGATCCGATTCACTCGTATACGCGCATCGATCTCCCGCAGGGGCCAATGTATCGCGTGTGATTCAGTAGAACGCAATCACTCGTCCCGTAAACGACGTTATGTCGTTCGATCGAATCACGCGGGGAAGCTGCCTCAAATTTAGCAGGGCACTCACCGGGTCGAACAGAACGAAAAAGAAAAGATAAAAAAGAAAACAAGCAGCTATAGCCGCAGCCCCCGAAACGTTTATTCTATTAAATAATCAGAGTCCGGCCGTCGCGCCCCGCTTTCCCCTCGGTTCGCGCGCGCGTTGCACAAAGGCCTCGAGGGTGTGCGACTGTGTAGGTGCGAGGAGCAGCTGTGCGGGGAGGGGGAGGAGGGGAAGGCAAGAGGCGAGGCAGCCTATGCACGACTGCAGCAGCGGCAGCGGCATGAATCGGCGCTGGTATAGCGCGCACGGTGCAGCCCGTGTGTGTGCGCGGCGAGCGTCATTACTCCCGTTATGCGCGCGAGACACAGGAACACTTTCACCTCCTTTTAGCCTCGAGTCTCGCGGGCTCCGCGCGCCAGCAAACGCTGCGGACCGAGCCGTGTGGACGACGTCGCCGAGGAGCGCTGTCCCTCGCGTCTCCTCTCTCTCTCTATAATGTCTTTCCGATAACGGGCGATCGGAGCGAGCAGCGGGACGAGTCACGTGGACGGGACATTTTTCCGGCCCCGATGCGCGGCTCTTTACGCCCGCGGAATACGGCCACGATATGGAACATTTGCTTTTGCGCCTTTTGCTTATGCAGTGCTTATACTTAGCTGCTGTATATGCGCGATCGCTCGAGAGACATTGGACGGAAAGGATGAGTCGAATGGAAGGAAACGTTTGTTTGGATGGATGTGCACGTGTATACTAGAGTTCGTTTCACTTTGTTTGGAATAAAGTTTATTTGGAATTTTATTTACAACCGACTGGGAGAGCAGATTTTAATGAAATAGCCAAGATTAGAAAGTCACGTATAGCGAATATGATATTAGCAATTACGGTAGCAGCGTCGACCCGAGGAACACTTAACAAGTTTTACAGGAACTTATGAATCGTATGTAACGCTGCGATTCCAATAGAAATCCCGTGCAAATGCTAAACATCAAAAGCGTTTATCACGATATGGCATTTTTATTACATCCAAGGATTCCTCGACCCCTCAATTTTTATTCCGACACTTTGAAATTTTTACGAACACACACTTCCGAACATATTTACGAGAAAATTGCAGCCGTCCGATATCTTTATTAAAGCGTTTGGAACGTTAGTGATAATATTTGACGGCGATAAAATATGAAATTTATTCTCCGCGTGAAATTTTGATTTATAAAAATCAAATTCCATCCCTATTGACGTAGGCAAATACACGTTAGCTATACCAGGATTGATACATTATAGATAAAAAAAAAGAGTATAAATAAGACGCGAGCAGATGCAGTTAGTCGTAAAACTCTGATTTAACACTTTATTCAATATATCCAAGTCGAGTAAGTGTAAAATCCAGTAGTAATTGGTTGAGCGTTAACTTCTTTTGTATAATTCATCGTAATAAGTTTCTTCGACAATTTCGAGCAGAAAGAGAAAAAGCTTTTTTAAGTGTTTACGTGTCCAGTCTTAACGTTCAAGGAAAACCACTTAAATGGAGTGTGATTTTGCATGCTCAATTGTAATTCCACGCATTATAGTGTTGTACAATACTTATGTTCAGTTGAGCGTGTACAAAATCACGCTTAAGTTGAGCCTTTTTTTTTTGTTCACCGAGCAATTAATGAACTTATTGCTCCGGTAGACTTATACAACTGGAATTTAGTTCAAGTGAATAAGAAAACTCCTACAACTTTGCTACGGCAATCAAAATTTCCAAATATTCATAAGACTGCAAGGATTTATGACTTGCTCACTTTACTCGTAGTTATTCATAAGTCCTTTTTGCAAGCATTCGACGAGCAACGGAAGCCGGACATGGAAATATTCAAACCATCATAACGTCATAATTTGCAACGTCGCGTGCAAATATAAAATTCATTCGTATAGATTGTTTCGATAATTTATCGTTCGAGCATAAGGCGGTGGACTCTGCTATCGACAATGACTGCAATTCACAAAGAAATCACTCTCGCAAACGTGCGAATCAACGTTTGGCCGTGCGAGATTTCGACGAAGCCGTGCGTCGGGTAGCTCCTTTTTTTCCGAACGCAACTCTAGCAGCTGCCTGGCACAGAATTCATTAAATACACCTTTATAATTCGAATGTATCGCTGCGCTTTGTTTCCCAACTGTATTATCAGCGGCCTTTCCGTCGTTAACATTTCCAGCGGCGAATAAAGAAAAATGCAACTTTTTTTTTGCCCAACAATTCCTCCAGCGTCGAATTGGAAAATCTTGATTTCGGAATCAGCGATCCGCGAAACTCCAACTGGGAGCCGGTATACATATACAGTAACGGTGGTGGGGAGTAGAGAGACACACACACACACACACACACACACACGTAGAGAGAGTAGCTGCGACTAGAACCGCGGCGGCCAGCTTCAAATGACACGCGCGCGCGCCGCAGCGAGCCCCGATTAAACGACTTTTCATTTGAATAATGCGCACCGCCAAATTGGATCGAATCGAAATTTCCAAAGCTAGAGAGTAGCAATTTAGATGCTCGCAAGCAGCGAAATGCCGCAGTGGCGCTGCTGCGTAGCGGAGTGTTCGGCTGTACACAGTATACATATATATACACATCTTTCTCTCTCTCTCTCTCTCTCATTCTCTCGCTCTCGCAGCCGTAAGGTTACACGCGCTTACGTAAGGCAGCGATCGGCACCAACGCATAGAGCAGCCTAGAAGTAGCTTTCGATTTTCTTGAAAATTTTTCAGCCGCGCGCGCCTCCGTGGGAGAGCGCGGCCGAGAACCGAAACGGGCGCAGCCGACTCGCCGCTATAGCGCACCGCTCGGCGTTTTGCATTCCCCTATATACCTACACCTTTATTATACGATACTTCGTTCGCGTTGATCAGTTTTAATCGGGGAGAGAACGCGCGAAAAATAGAGGAGTTTCGCGTGTCGCGTGAAACTGCACCGGCCAGAATTACCAGTTCTGTAGTGCGTGCACCGACGACGAAGCTAGCGTCCGATTCCTCCACCGGTCCGTTAGGTGTATGTATAGAAATGGAAAAAGAACAAGAGCGCGCTGCGCCAAGTCGGACGAAAAATTTTATTCGAGCTTTATCGCCGGTTCAAATTACGGCTCTCGCTAGCGAGCGAGCGCCGAATCAATATTTGCTCCTTTGCGCGAGACCGTCGGTGCAGGGAGCTGCTCGTTCCTGACTCTCTTCTCGCTCCCGTTGTTCTACTCCACTCGGCTATTCCCGATCAAAAATAGACTCTCGACACTTTTCGCTTGCCGGGGAATGCTTAATCTGCCCCCTCCCTCCCCACCTCCTCTCCCTGCTCTACATTAAATTCTTCCAGCTACAATAAATTCATCATTTTTATTCGACCCAATAATGGCCTTTATCTTTGGATCATCGAAAACATGCGCCTATACAGTATAACCGCTTCCAATATACGGTTAATCAGTTTAAACTCATTTTCTACTGCAGGTATTTCAAAAAAGTCCAAATATCCTGCTGGGGCTTTCCGGCTTCTATATATAATTTGCAAAATCTGGGTTACTCCTCGCAAGAGATATGTATCACGTTTATACAGTGCATGCTCTTACAAGTTGGCCACTATTTCAAGTATACTGTATACGAAACAATTAGAAAGTTGAAATAGGTATAATAAGTAATCTGAAATTGTTAGTGCTGCATTAGTGAAATAGAATAAATTCAGTTTAATATTCAGCTAAATAGAGAATAAAGGCTAAAGTATGAAATCGATAAATTTTCTTCGGTTTATTTTATACCTCTGGATATCCACTGATATTTCAAAGAATAATGGTAATAGATTTTTAAACTAAAGCTCAGGGTAATTAATAAAAATAAAAGATGTATGAAAATTCGAAGTTTTAATTAATTGTTGATAGAAACGTTCCGTAAATGTTTTTACGTGAATAATAAAGGAACTTGTATCGATTTACAATCAAGTCATGTAGATTACTCGTTACAAAAAGACTATGGTATAGCCTATTTGTAACTGGCGCGTAAATTGTATAAAAAAAGTAGCTGCTATATAAATATAGTTTAACGATACGACTTTTCCAACATTTACATCTCATCGTGAAATAATTCAAAAATGCATGTATGCGCTATAGACCATGATGAAAATAAACAAGAGTAAACCAAGTCGATTACTTAAAGGCGCAGTGCCAGTCCCGTCATCGGTATATACATCTAATAAAAGCGAATATAATCCAGTCTCTGGCAACACACAATTACACAGACGCACGCGGTGCGGCGAGCAAGTTTGAAAATAAATCCGCAAGATTTTCCTCGGCGGCCCGACTAAAACTCGACTCGCTTAGCGACAAGTCCGCGCGCTCACCGTCGCGCGTTGCAATAATTTCCCAGCCTCGTATATTACGCGCTCGCAGTCCTCCTGTCGCCGCTAGGCTACATTCTAAATCTTTCCATTTTTTTTGTTGCCTTCCCCTCAAAAATGCACACAACAACACTTTAACGCAATATATTTCCAAGTGAGTTGTTAAAAAAAAAAAAACTGAGGGGGTGGGTGTCGCAAAAAGTGCAGAGATAGGGAGCAGAAATGACGAGGGAAGTGGGAAGTGGGGAGGAAGGGAAGCAAGCGCGCGCGGCCGTAAAGAATGAAAGAAGAGGAAAAAGAGCCGCTGCGGCAGCCGAGTGTGTGTGTGTGCAGCGCCGGCTGAGCTTTTTCAAATGAGCGCGCGTATCGGTGGCGGCGGCGGATAAGCGACAAGAGCTGCAGCGGCGTATATCCCTCGCGCTTGGCCGCGATCCAAGACGGCGCGCAATCGATACGCGTGGCCGCGCGCGCGACTTCCATCCCCCCAAAGGTTCGCTCCGTGGGACGTGTCCGTGAACAAAGGCCCGCGGCCCAATTCGGCCTCTACATCTCGCACCGCTAACCCCCGCAATCAGCCGCTAGATTAGCTTCCAGCTGACTTTACTGTATAGCGGCGCGATGCTCCGCGGCTAATCTAATCTTACGGCCGCACTTCTGACGCGCACGCTGCTGTTGCGGCGCTTGACAAATTGCATAATAAGTTCTTTCGACGCGATGAATGAGGACGGCGAGACTCGCGCGGCTCCGACTCCGCTGCTCGTCAGCCGCAGAGACTGACGCTTAACGAACCTTCAAATTCCTTCTCGAGCTACCGCCCGGGCGGCGTTCTTTCCTTCCTCCATTACACGAGCTCCTAACAAATGCGGCTACTTTGGAGATTCGACTTATTTGCCACTTGATTATACAAGCTTTCTCGCGAAATAAGTATGCCAAGAAGGTGTATAAGAGCTGACAAGAGTATTAAAATCTCTACGCCGCGTATATAAAACGTATTTTTCTATGATTCATACGAGCTGACAAGTGGAAGAAACGCGGTCCGTTATTCCAAGTTTGCCTTTTTCACGGCAAACAAGCTGCAGGAATTAGCGTATGTTTCACCCGAGTTTCACCGCGCCGAGAGATACGAAATGATCCTCTCGTCCTTAAAGCTTTAAAACGCTAGCACACACCACACATTCTATACTCTTTCGCAACTTTCCTAAACTCGTATTAATGTCGTGCGTTAATTAGCCGTGCGTTAATTAGACAAGAGTTTGGAAGCTAGTTGCAGCAGCACGCGGTTATCTCCACCCCTGCTCGTAAAGCCTGCCTTTCTTTCCTTTTTTCCCCCTTTTTTTACAAAAGCTCGTTTCCCCCTACCCTCGAAGCTCTCGGAGCTGCCTCCGAAAAAGGAGAGCGCCCAAAGAAGTACGATAATACGCGCGAGCGAGCTGGCGAAAGGAAAAACAAGGAGTAAAGAGTGGAGAGCACACGAGATCCCTCATACGCGCGTCGGCGACTGTGCGCGGGAGTGAGAAAAATCGATTGACACACTCGAGTCTCGTTACACGCTCCCTCTCTAGCGCCGCCTGTAGTGCCTCCGTCTCGTTCTCTTCCCCCGCTACGGAGTTACGCGGCCGCTGATAAACAAAGCGAAGACGGAGAGAAGGCGGAAAAAAGCAAATGGATGCTCGGCGAAGGAAGGCCCGTTTGGAGGATTTACGGGGGCAAATAGCCGAGCCGCCGCCGTCGTACTCAGACTACTCCCTTTCCCAAGCGCGTCTTTACTCGCAAGCACAGTCGCGACGCCTCGTCTGAGACCTTACCGCGCCTCTCGCCTTCCTTCCCCAGCCAGCGGAGTAGCTCCCCGAATCAAAGCCTCCCGCGCTCTTATGGATTTATGCGCTCGCCAACTTTTTTTACGGCCCCCGCGCTCGCAAATACGCGCGCGGCCTGCAGACCTCGTCGCGTAATTCATGCATATATCCTCTCGCGCTCGCGCGCCGCCGCCGCCGCTGCTGCTGCACTCCTCGCCGCCGAAATTCATTACGTGCCAGATGGCAGGCCGCCGCCCTTTCCATTTACCGCGCGGCAAATTTAATCTCCAATTTGCGGTGTCCGATCGAAATAAATCGACGGCTTCCCTCGATTTTTAACCGGCCGCCTATGCATGTGCAGGGCCAAATAAGCCATCCGAGAGATCCTCGTTAACGGTGCGTTCGATTACGGTATAAACTCGGCCTCCAGATATAAACAAGTGATAAAAACAGAGCGACAATTTTTGACTCGGATAAGAGGCTTTTTTATCCCCAGCGCATCAATAATCGAGCGCCTGACACATCCTAGCAACAGCAGCAGCAGCAGCGCCAAAGTTTTTCGCGTTTATGGATGCACGAAACTTTCCATAAATTTATATAGACGCGCTCACCCGAGAGAGAGAGAGAGAGAGAGAGAGAGAGAGAGAGAGAGAGAAAGAGTACACGAGTATAGTCCCCGCAGCAGCAAAAACAGATATCGCCATCCGTCAGTGAATTGGTGCACGTCCACGGTGGATTTATGCAGCAGCGGTAGCAGCATCGGCGGCAGCAGCTGTCGCGCCAGATATTTATCCTCGGCTCGCTTGATTATTTCCAATGGGCAAACATCGCGGGAGCGTTGATCCAGAAAGAGATGTGCCGCACCGCCGCCGCGACAACTGTTTCGAATATCATCAGCTGCGAACCTCCGTTGTATTTTAACGTTCAACTGGATTCCCGTTTAGCGGCCACTCGTTCGACTGCTTGTACAAGGCCGATTGTTTGTACAAGGATTCGCGAGCCAAGCCGACTGATCGATAATTATATGTACATCTCGGTGGAACCGATGCTGCGGAGCTTTTTTCGTTCACGCACGGACCGCCGAATAAATTGGCCATTAGCATAAGTTTTCAGGACGGCTGCTTGCGCTCTCTCACAGCTTGATTCGACGCTCGTCCCCCTGACAAAGGGAACATGTATACATATATATACCCTCTATGCGCTAGGTCACGAAATCAGAGGAATATCGAACTTTTTGTCACTTTGCAAAAAGCGGTCCTTAGATATTCTTTACGCCTGGCTTTTTATGTTTTTCCTCTTCGCGATTCGCGCCTCCTCTCCCGCGGCCAGTTCTCTCGTTTTGATTGCATTCCTCGTGAGAGAGAGAGAGAGAGAGAGAGAGAGATAGAGAGAGAGAGAGAGATATAGAGAGAGAGATATTGCGAAGCGAGGCGGAAAATTATTCGCGGCGAGCTCGGGGGCATGAAAATAATGTCGGCGCCTCGCATCAAATGATACACCAACTTTTTTTTCCAACTTCCACCCCCGCCCTTCTCATAGCCTTTTCTGTCTATAAACAGACTCGAGTGTTTTCTCGAACCGAGATGGTAAAATAAATTCTTCTGCTTTTTTCTCTCTTCTGCCGTTGGTTTTTATGAATGCGCGGGCGGCGCTCACATCCACGAGCTTCGTCCCAAGTCGTATTTCAATCTTTCTCGTGCGCTCCATTAACTTTTGATTTCGCTTTTCTCTCACACTTTTCTCTCTCTATCTCTCTCTCTTTCCAAAAAAATCCGCCCTTTCGATGCTCATTTAAACTGCGTTACTCGCGGAACTTTAATTAAAATGTAACCGTTTGTATAGTAATAACGTATAAAATATCGCGGATTTTCAGAGATATATGAGCTGTTTCGCGGATATGTAGCTGGGCTGCACGTCTAAAAGGATGCTTTTACCTGGCATCCGATCGCTATTGCTGCAGCATGCTCGAGCTTTACAATTCGAATGCTCGCGCTCTTAAACATGCTCAATTTTCGGAGCAATGCCCGAGGGCTCGCGCTACATTCTGTCGGATGATAGAGTCCTGTTTTCGTATCCAAGTATTTTCAAACATATTGAAATATCTGAACATTCATAAAATTATTATAGCTGCTTTTCGAGGTATCGCGATACTATAATAGACTTTATAGAATATAGTCTATTATAGTATCCGCGCTTCGACGAAAGACGAAATTGTTTTCCGTTTCGTTTTAAATCTTTCGATTAATCCTTCCGCGATTTCTATTATAGTTTATTATAATCTATTATAATAGATTTAAAACGAAACGGAAAACAATTTCGTCTTTCGTCGAAGCGCGGAATTAATTATAGGATGGTATCGTAACTCACGTAATCCCTTGGCGACATAATTGTTTTCGGTATAAACAAATCCTCGTAGCGAGAAAAGCGCGCGGGTGCTTAAAGCGAGGATAGAGGTGCTAATTAATTGCAGAAGAGAGCAGATGAGCACTGTAGAAAGTAGAGCTTTACCTCAGTAGGGGGGCTTATATAGGGCGGTATAATAAAGGTTTTATCAAGGCAGCTCTCGCGAGCTTTTGCTGCTGAAAAAGTCGACCCGGTCACATTTTTCTAAGCTTAAGGGGGCAGCTGGTGCGCGACTAAAAGAAAGGTATATAGGATAAGGAATGCGAAACGGCCAATGCACGCGCCGGTTAGAAGATGATTCAGAATATTTCGCCCGGCTCGGCTGAGGGTGAGAAAGAGGGAGAGTGAGAGAGAAAGAGATGGGTAAGTAGGAGGAAAAAAGCTATCCGCAGATATCCAAGAATTTTTTAGCCGAGTAGGTAGTAGATAGCTGCGGCGCTCGTCGTGCCGGTTCTGCTTAGTCGCCTTTGTCTCTATCTCATCCCTCTGAAAAATCCCTCCCGTAATCCCGGGGGCTTCTTAGAGCCGTTCGCTTCTCCTGCTGCTCTTTCCGCGAGAAACTGCCGGGGTCGAGGGGGGGGGGCGACGAAGACGACGACAGAAAGGATGAAAAAGCGCCCTTCCGCGCCTGGATAGCTGGCCGTGGACATTTTTCGAAAGATTACGCCGCACCGTTCCCCTTATGCTCGGCGCGCGACTCCTCGCTCAAGGATCAAGCTCGAGCTAATGCGGAACACGTGGTGGCCACAGCGGCGAAGAGGAGGAGGTGAGAGCGCGCGCCCAAATCCCACAAGTCCCTTTTAGCAGCTCCCAGGGTTGGCGGCTATACCCCGCGGTCCAGGAGTCGGCGGTGCGGATCCCCGCGTCCTCGAGGAAGGCGTCGTCGCAGCCGGCGGGGGAGCACCGACTCGCGAGAAGCCGCGTGCGCGCGCACCCCAGTCTCGGGGTGGGTAGGGGGTAGAAGGGAGCGAGCGCGCGCAACCCTCCGGCGCTGCTGCTCCTCTCTCGCTCCCTCCCGCGCACGCGGCCCTCCGAGCCGAGGTTGGCGCCGCTCCGCAGTGCCCGCGCGTCTACCGCGATTGCCGGACCACGCGTCTATGGACAAAAGGTGCGCGATTAGCCCGAGGGCTTTATACAGGGAGCTTTATACCAGCTGCCGGCGTCCCCTCTGTCGACCGCGTGTGCGCGACCTGGTGCTCCCCCGTCCTGCTGGTGCTGTTGCTGCTGGTGCTGCTCCTCCTGCCGCCCCCCGGTCTCTCCGACAAGGTGCAGCTTTGGCCATCGGCTCCGCGGTGCAGCGGCGGCGGACAGGAGGAGGAGAGCCCGCCGAGGGGAGACCGGTCCGGAGAGCGGCTCCGCCGGTGCTACCCGAGGTGGCGAACCCGCAGCCGAGGTCCCGAGCGCCGCCCCGGCCACTGGAGGATGCCCACCGGGACAGAGGGACCGGCCGACGACGAGACGAGGTAACCGACTGCGACTCGCACGTGGGAGAGCTACTGGCCGGATCGCGGTGCGGACCAATTCGCGCGAGCGGCTGTGTAAAATTACTCGCCGATGGCTCGTGACAAGGACGAATTGATCGCCCCGCTGACGGTGCGCCGCGTTATTTTTGCCGATAACCGGAGTGAACGCAACTGTACTCAACCTGCTCGCCCACATAAATCACCCGTCTTTCGGATATTATTGTCACAACCAGGTACGCGACGTGGCGGGACGGCCGTAACTCTTGTTCAAGCGTCGTAGTCGTACGGCAGCTGGAATCGCGGCGCGCGAGCCTCTGCGAGTGACAATAGGCCAGAGCTCCGGTAATGCGATTATTTAGCGACTGATTACCTTATCAAGCTTGTCGGTTTATTATTGACGTCGCGCTAATCGAATAACGCCTAGCAGCCGCAGCGACAAATTATTCGCCCTCGGTCCGACCGCATCTGTCCTAATTCTATGCAATGATAATAGCGCACGCAGAGCTCATCGTCGACCCCTTCCCCCCTCCGCCTCCAACGAAATGTTTAATAAACGAATTACTTTGGCCCATCCTCTCGTTCTCATCGCTTCATCGCCTGCAAAATGCCTCCGCTTTATTATCGTTTCAGTTAATCATTGCGCGCAATCGCTCGCCCCAGCAGCCTATAGCTTTTATTGAGCACGGTCGACTGATTTTTTGTCACGACTAACTGCCATCGCGGTAGTTTCAATTCGCTCATTAAGAGCTAGCATATCTGTATTCTCCGATAGAAGAGAAATTCCTGCCGCCGGCTGCTTGAGCGCGGAAATTTAAGGGTTTCTTCTTTAACCCCGCTAGATCGTATAATGCATGTATTTCATAATTTAATTAATGCAGCCAGTAAAGTTAATTAAAAATAAGGGACTCGAGAGTTTCCGATAAGACATATTTGTCTTAATTATCGAATGTTACTTACTATACGAGAGCTGTCGATATAATTTCGCGAAAAAGTGTAAATTAATGACTTTATCGATCATTTCAATTTCTTTTTGCCAGCTCACAAGCTGTCACCAATATTGGAATTCGGTACTTATGCTTCTTCAATTTGCGAATGACAAATGGCGGTGTAAATTGGCTTGAAACATTTTTTACCGTACCTTTTTAAGAGCGCTATAGTTTTCTCTGTTAACAGCAGATCGTTAACCAAAAATTTACTATAATATCAACACGAATTAATTTTCATGACAATTTTTATGAAAGTGTTTTTTTTTTTTAAAAAAAAGATCAATCTTAATTTTTGTATTCCAAAATAAAACCAAGTTTCCAATACCTGGATTCGACAAGCGGAAAAACAATATTGATATACAAAGCCAACAAATAGATATACTGTCTCTAATGATGTAAATAAAAATGCATCTGTATTGTAATGATTTTTTTATACTAGATTAACTGTACGGTAAAGACTAAATATAAATGTATCGTTAAATTAACAATAGAAGTACGTTGCTATTTAGTCGATTGTAAAAAAGCCATAAAAAGCATAAAAATGAAAAGCTTCGAAAATGGAAAAATGCTCTATCATAAATAGATATAAGGTTTCCCTTCGATATCGGTCCAGGTCTCGGTCACTTTATCTCAGCCAGCAGTCGAGAAAAAGCAGGCAGCTCGAACGCGAGTCTCGGCCAATAATTCGTGTTATATCGCGGCCGCGAGGCTTCTAATTTTACCGCGGGGCTGCAGTGCACATTGAATTCTGTATGCGATGGCCCCGTGACCTCAAAATCGCCAAGGAAAAATTGGTTTAAAGCGCCAAATCGATCGGCGTTCCATTATTAGATATCGGCTTCTCTCTCGAAACATATAAAGCAATTATCTCGTTACAATTTCCGTCCAGGTCCGTTCAATTAGGGGAGCTCAATGAGGAAGCTCGCCATCCCCGGCTGCGCATTTCTCCGCGATAGATCAAAGGGGCTAAAAGAATTCGAGAACGAGGGAGAGAGAGAGACTAGCGATCCGAGTCTCCGAGTCCCTCTCCCTCAATGTCGACGTCCGATTCGCGTTACTTACACTCGCCTGCTGCTGCTGCTGCTGCTGCTGTAGAGAGAGAGAGAGAGAGAGAGAGAGAGAGAGAGAGACAGCTCGCACACACCGCACACGCTTGCTATTAGAGTTGTCGTAAGGGGATTTGCCCTAATCCAATTTGGTATAGCGACTAAGTTCGCCTCCCCGCTGGCAGTCGAGCTGGTTGCAGTCGTCGCGGCGGTGTTTGGCCGCGCCGTGCCACCTCGGCTTTCCTTCACCGGGCCACCGCCGTAAACGTCCGCGTTCGCCTGATTGCAGCCCTGCGACACATCCGAGGGAGATTCTTTTTGCCCCGACGTCCTGCAGAAGCCTCTTTTTTTCCTCCTTTACAAAGCTGCTGTTGCCACTGCTGCCGGCGGCGTCCCTCGAGGCGACTTTCCAAGTAAAGCGGCTCGAGCGAGCTAAATATCTCCACGGAGTCCTAAAATGTCCAACAAAGCCTCATCTCGGCGCGCTTGTTATATGTAGACATTTTTCCATCGACTCGCGAGCTCGAGGCCCCGGGGCAGCGGCAGCTCCCTCAGTTTTGTTGGTAACGAGCCTGCTGATGACGCGCATTACTCGCTGATGCCGCGCTAAGTATTTCTATGATCCAGGGGTAACTGTGGATTTTCTCTCCTCGTCGATATCGCGATGAAACGACTGCCTCGACTCCGGTCGAATGATTGCGTTGGCTGCAGTCCGCAAATTAGGCGCGGACAAAACGCCCGTTGTGTGCCTGCGCGCGGCTATTGTTGGACTGCGAACGGACGAACACGAGAGAGGTCGAACGAGCCCTTTCAAACTCGAAAAATTACGCGTACGCGTTCATTTTGGCTGAAATTTCTTTATTGACCGCTCTGACTCGTCTCTCGTATATATATACATATATAGGAAAACTTGAAATTTTTCAACTACATAACCAGATTACATACCGCGCGGCCGCACGCGCCAAAGCTTTCAAAGTGTTTTTAATGGAAAATTGGGCAGTGCGCGTGTGCGCGTTCGATTATATATTTTTTCCGCTCGATTTATATATGTATAAATATTCGTTACTTTGACACAGCAGATAAAATCGTGAAACTCGTCACCAAGTGATAGGAGAGGGGGGGGGGGGGGGAGAAAGCTTATCAAATAGCAAAATATCAATTTGTCAATTATCCAATGTGCCAATGCTTAATATAAGCACACTAGATTAAAAGCTATTCCTATCAGCCGATAAATAATAGCTATTGTCCATATCGAAATGGAATGACATTTCCACACGCTCACGAATAAAACGAGTCGCGCGAGCTATTTCGGTCGATCGATATTTATTTTAATCATCGGCCCACACACAGGCTCACACACGCTTGATACTTTCAAGTGAAATTGTACGGCGTACGTATGACCCTTTGTTGCACGACGCGAATCACGCGAAAATATGCAAATCAAGTCGTATATGGAAAAAAAAATGAGAGTCTCGCCGAACAATAACGATACAACAATACCCCGTTGCTCTATGCATACATTTTCTCCTACGAATCGAACCATCGCGTTTATACATCCGCCGACGATCACAAAAATAGCACAGAGTGTCGGCAATAAGCGAAGCTCTATAATAACGGACGGTAGAAAGAGCGTTCGCGCGCAAGCTAAGATTCAGCTGCTGCTTCGTTTTCCCTCGAATACGTCCACTTTGTCAACTTTCCAGCGTCGAGACCGCGCGCATCGATGAGAAATAATGAGGCGATGCATCGCACGCCGGCGAAGCTCGCCGATGATCGAAGAATCGAGGAGGCGCGCGCAAACGCCACGAGTTCGCTCCGCGAGTCTCTCGTGTGTTCCGCTTTGGCAGGCTGCATATACAGTGACGTCGGCCGTGACGCGAGCGTTTCGCTGCTATTATGATATTAGAGGAAAAAGTCACGAACCCGCCGCGGCGCAGAAGCGGGAATCTCAAATTGGATTCTCCTCGGCGTTGAATATTGATGACGAAGCTTAATTTGCTGGCGACTCTCGCCCTTTCGCTCTCTCTCTCTCTCTCTCTCTCTTGATTTTCTTTCCGCTCTGCGCAGCCTTTTTTCTTCGCTCGGCGGAAAAAGAGGGACGCGATAGTTTTGCCAGCCCCTGTGTAAATCAACGCGGATGCTCGGCTCTATTTTTGCAGCGTAAAATGTGAAGCGGCATCGGTGCATGTTATTTTTCAACTATTACGTATACTCACAGCACCGGCGTTCATAAACTTCCGTTACTCACCGAAGAAAGCACATTTGAATAAATGCGTTAGCTGCACTCGCCACGCATATACTTGTCCCGGCTTAATTCACTCTTTCTCCATATGTATATGCACTTGCTGAGGAATAAGCTGAAAATATAGTCTTTTCGCAGGTGCTTTTATAGATTATAAATAAACATTTTAGATTAATCCAATTTTGCATATCTACCGCAGGCTTAATACGCATTCATTTATCCTTAAATTTCTGTAAATTAAACAGTGTATCGGAAAAAAGAAACAGAGTACGAATGGATTGAATCAACCTCCTGGCACCGATACTAAAATTACTTTTTTCCTTTTAATGTTTATAATAATCACGGCAAAACCTCGACGAAACTAACTTATCATTCAAAGTAGCGGCAACACTGAGAGATGAATATTCTTATTATTAGGATATATCCTAACTATTGCTCTACACATCTTTAATTACGGCAAAATATACATATACTTAAATTAACAATAGCCTATTCAAAACAAATATGAACGTAGTTGATACAAGTATAGTTCTACAAATATGTTATGTGTTCCGCCAAATATCACGCTTTCAAGCAAATACTTTTGACGTTTTCGTTTTTTAATATATAAAAATATTGACTATAATTATATTCTACTCTCGGTGAAGATGACAGAGACGATCAAAGTATAGCGCCGAGTCCGTCAGTCTAAAGCTCATAGAATAGAATCCCTCTCTCTCTCTCTCTCTCTCTCTCTAGGGCTGCTCTGGGCTGGCTGCGCACTGATACTAGGAGACGATACTTTACTGGGGTACTTATGTACAAAATCATGCGTATGCGTTCACGAGACTACCTAGAATGTCTCTTTTCTAGGTATGTGCCTAGAGCAACCACTAGAGGAGAAATAAAAGATCTCGCAATTCCCCGAATGCGTACAACTGTGGGAAACAACACCTTCGAAGTGCAGGGCACGCATTTATAGAACTCTCTTCCTGCTGAAATTCGTCATCTACCATCACTCAGCAGGTTCAAGACTGCTTTGAGGGGATTCCTTCTTAACCTAGATTAGATTGTTAAATATAGGTTAAGCGACATGTGAGCCTGTCCTAATCCTGTACATCGTTCTGTCCTAATTTATTATCCTTTGTATCATTATTCGAGTACGTATGTAATTTAAAGAAAGAATGGACAGAAGTTGTGCAAGATATTAAGTGTGAATGCTCGCGCAACCTTGCTGTAACTTGTTTGTAAACCATTTTGTATGTAGATTTAATTTTTAAAGGAATGACGTGATAGATTTTAAAGACTGAATTTTGACTGTATTTGTAACTCATCTGTGATATCACTATTTTTTATTTTTTTTTTTTTTAAACGTATTAGGCTAAACTTTAGACATAAGCACGACTGTGGTATCACAAAGCGAAAAAGAATGTATATATATTGAGACTGTATTTAAATTTTGTAAAAAGTTACAAATAAACATTATATCTATCTATCTATCTCTCTCTCTCCGAGGGAGCAGAAAAATGGCTGCAAATAACCTCCCTCCGCTCATTAAAAATCGCGCTCTTCCCGCCTTCCTGCAAGCGAACAAAAGCGAGCAAAGAAGCGGCGTCTGGTTGTCTCATCTCGCGGCGACTGTTGCAGATTCCCGAGGAAGTGAATCAAGTGGAAGCATCAGCAGCAGCAGCAGCATCAGCAGCAGCGGCGGCGGCGGCGACGGTGGCGAGATGCAGGTGCGGCAGGGAGAAGAAGGCGCGAATTAGCGTCTGCCGAGAGGAGCTGCCGAGAGCGAGACAAGGAGAAGCTGACCGCATCTTTTCGGCCCCCGCCCGGGGCTAGTAGAGCAGAGCAGACCAGCCGCCTCCTGCCCCAAGCTCAGGTACAGGAGGAGCTCTGCCGCAGCAGGAAAGGCGGCCCGACCCATCTCGGAGCGAACAATGCCGTAGTGGCGGCCACCTCCGACGCGTTGCAAGAGTGCGCGACCGACTGGGACCGAGAGGAGAGCACACAATGGCGCTACTGTTTGCCCTCATCGTCATTATGGTCACCACTGCTATGTCTCTGCCGCCGGTCATTAGAATTGGTAAGTATAATATGACATATCGATCCTGCACCCACTTTATTTCTGCTCTCTCTCTCTATATATATCTGTTCGAAGCTCAGACTTAAAATCGCTCGATAGATGATTTTCGTCTGAGCCCGTGTAGCCAACGACTTCTCTATATTTTGCTTTATATATCTTTATCTTATTAAGGAAAATTTATTTTCTTTGATAAATAAGGGAAAAATATCAGTAATTGGGTCGATGCTCCTTCATAAAGTGTTCCGCTCTGTAGGCGATGCAATTTTTTTTAAAATATAGGTACAAAAATATTACATTCAACAAAGAACAAACGGGAAATCGATTTTTCCTACATATTTATAATATTATATCTTAAGTAAAGACACAATTCACTTTCTATTCTATTTACAATAGATTCTATCATTACGTCATGTACATACAGTAGTATTTACTGATGTTAACAGCAGCTAATGATATTGTAGACCAAATAATGCCAATCGACTCTGAAATGTAATCCGTGCCCCCCCCCCATATTCTATATACATATAGTGCCCATGATGATGTAGCTCGTGCAGCTTGAATTTGAATATCAATTCATGTATGTTCCGGCAAAATACGTTATATTGGCGTTATGCACTATCGTATTATGTATAGCTTGCTCACTTTTATCTTGCACACACACACACACACATTACATGTCTTACTTTACAGTATTGCCACGTAACGCCGACTATAACTATACATAGTTTATCGTTGGAAAGCGAGCGTCGCTCTGCCGCGCCTTTTTATGAAATAACATTATATTATACACGTGTGCAGCTGCAGTGGTCCCGTTCTCCTCTCCCTGCACCTCGATTTCGTCCAGGTTATTCGCGTAGTGGCTCACTCCGCGGCCGAGCTGAGACATGGAGAGGAAAATGCGCATTCAAATTAATTCAAATACCTATTACGGCACAATAATTTTCATTAAAAGCAGCATAAAACACACACACACACACACACACAGGCCATAAATCAGGCGACAGTTTTGTCCGGTGCAAAAACGGTGGAAAAAAAATAGAGTCTTTCAATGAGAGCTTGCGTAAGTAGAGCAAACAAACATGTTTCGAGCGGCTCGAAGATATACGGACAAAAAGCCCGGGGATAAAATGCAATGCGCGCGTACGCGGCACCTAGAAAACATAAGTTATGCACATGCACATGAATAGAATCGATTCGATATCCTGACGGCTAGACAGAATTTCTCTCTGTCTCTCTCTCTCTCTCTCACACACACACACACACACTCTCGTCCGCGACCGGAAACCGATCCTAAACTTTCCAGGCATCTAATTGGACGAATTTCAATAGAGCGGAGCCCGACTGTGTGGAAACTTTCCGGCAATTTCCGAGGAACGGCAACACAGCATATGTAATGACGACGGTTTCACCCGTACTCGATGAGCTGTGTGTAGCCCAGGCCTCCCACCGGTTAAAATATGCAAAGAAGCTCGCGGGAAACCCAAGCACCCGAACACACGAGACGAGCACAATCTGTATTTTGCATTCCAAAAATTGCTATAAATAAGCAAGGTAAAGATTTTTCAAATGGAAATCGAGGCCATTGGCTTGTGCTTTTCAAGGTCCGACTATTGTCACATTTTATTCGATTATCGATATAAAAAGTTAGAGCGTGAAAAGCATTTGATTTAAAAAACTGCTGCCAATTATCTTTGATACTTATCTTCCTCAAAAATTATTTGTTCCAATATATAAGTAGTATACGATTCGTAAATAAATTATACCATAGAGTAATTTAACATTTTAAATTTACATTTTTAAACAACATAAGAATTATACAAAAGATTTTCATGAACTAATAATATAATTTATTTTTAACTATTTTTTAACTAAAATTTAATTTCGTTATATAATACTTTTAATATTAATTAATTAATAAAATATTTAATAAGCATTCACAAATAAATTAATCTATAATAACCTGACCTATAAAAATATTACGTTTTCAGAAATAACGTAAAAACTACTTAATAAATTTTAATGCATAAGGTATAATGAAAAAAGAACAATATAATTTTAAAATATTAAAAAAATGCATTTTTAAACATTAGAAAATAACGAAATAACAATTAAAGTTAATAAAATAACTTCGGTTTTAATGAATGATATAATAATACAAAAAGTTTAAGATTCCAAAATTGATAGTCGATTATTTCTTTCCTGAGATCGGAGCAATGAAAAAAAATGAATAAACAATAAAACTCAAATAATATCTTTAATTTTTATCTGAATTGGCTAAGTGACAATCCCATACGAAATATATATATATATATATATATACTACTT